>JAAOAK010000072.1:0-121663 GCA_013396175.1 Fusarium denticulatum | reverse complement strand
GCCGGAATAAGCTCTCAGCCACAAGTCTTAATTGCAAATAACACTTCTATGCCTTTACTTGCATTTTACCCTACAGAACGATTACTAATCATCACTGTAATATAATTTGAAACATGGTAAACCCAGAGTTGATTACAAGCTGGGCTAGAACTTCCTTATTGGAGATATTAAGTGATATTTACACCAATACAACCGTCTTTCAGCCGGCCGCCAATACAATTTTATACAATAAAATTCCTATCAAGAAGAGAACAACATCAGCCAGTAACAGACTGACTATACACTTACGCAAGACCGAAACCAGCCTTTGTCATGGCACTCTTTGCACTCTGAGCACTAGCTGCAGAAGCAATAGTCTTGCCCTTGAAGCTACCGAGGAAACCGGTATCATCGCCAGGGAAGGCACCAGAGCTTCCAAAGGCGTTCATCTGGCACGCACGTCCAAGGGAGGCCTTGCAGGAGCTAGCAGACCCAGCAGTAGGGACAGTGAAAAGACGACCCTTGGTTCCAGTCTTGAGAGGGTTCTTGACGTTCTGGAACGCGTTTCCTTCCGCGAGAACCTGGCCGTTCTCCTCAATCTCGAAAGCATGGTCGAAGACGTCGTGGAAATAGTTGTTAACGACGTGGAGGAGGGTGTTGCCGGAAACCTTGGGAGCGCGGCCGGAAACGTGGTACATGTAGTTGCCCTTGAAGGTGATCAACTAAAATTATGTTAGTATGTTTTCGGTATTATGTGGTGTCTCTGTTACTTACATCGCTCTTTCCGAGGAACAGGATGGCCCAGTAGTGATAGGTGTTGCAGCTAGCAGACCAGGGGCTCACGCCGTCAATCTTATTGTTTGTAATGGAAACACGACCGCTAGCTCCAGTACCAAGAACAATATGCTGGCGACCGATCAAGGAGGTAGTGCAGTGATCAATCCAGATGTTATCAGTGCCATCCAGCGTGATAGCGTCGCCGCCCCAGACAAGGCTGGGGTTGAGGTCGGTGATATGGATGTTTTGGATGATGACATTCTTGACGCCATTGGCAAGACGAAGACCCTTGCCCTTAATTACACCCTTGGAACCGACGCCAATGATGCTCTTGTTTGATCCCACCATAAGGGGGTTCAGACCAGCCTTGTCATACTTGACAGTGACCTTCTGAGCACCAGGGTTGTAGTTGGTGCACCACTGGTTCTTGTTGATAGAAAGCTGGCAGTGGGCACCCGTACCCCATGGTGCACAGCCAGTTTCGGTGGCAGAGCCCTCAGACCCCTTGAAGTCAAAGGTTCGCTCCAGATAAATGATACGGGCGGTGTTATCCTTCAGGTAGTTGGCGAGTTCCTGGTTGTTCTTGGGACGCACGACCTGACCGCCCTTACCGCCAGTAGTGCTAGAGGCAAATCCTTCGGCTTGAGTAGGCAGAGCGGCGAAGGTGGTAGGAATGAATGCCACAACGGCGACGAAAACATCGAGTAGACGCATATTGGAGAGGTTGAGTATAAGGATTTACAAACGAATGTGAGAGGAATACCAGATTCCTTGTTGATGTATACAAACAGAAAAAAACGAGGGACTAGAAAATGAACGAGTGAATGATACTGCTTGGGCATGAGCTCGGTCTCTGAGCAGATCTCACGAGATATATAAGGCAACCCGCTTTCTGCTGACTCGTGATGTTGACTCAGTGTTGAGCTGGGTATTCTGGAAATTGCAGTCATCGCGCCGACAACTAGGCCAATTGTTCCGCCAATCTGTAACGCTGGGCTGGTCGAATACGAACTGTCCACAGTTAGAATGAGCGGCGTAGTATCTGAAACAGCTACATGGCCCGATCAAGTGGTTCTAGAATGTTAGCTCCCTCGGGTTCATTTCCCGTAGTTCGGTCTCTAGTTTTTCAGAGCTGTGAAGGTCATAAGACTGAGGGCTCAGGAAAAAAAAAAGGTTCCAAGCTATTATCAAAATAAAGAATATTCATCATTAAATATATCTAAATAATAGTTTATCCTTGTCGATGCCTGAGCTATTACTTTAAGCTGAAAAGTTGCCTTAATAGTTGTCTCCGGGGCGTAGTAGTTTAGTAAATTAATACGCGTATCGATAAGCAAGCTAGGGGCTGTCGCCTGATACGGCCACCTGAAGCGGCTATTTATTCCATGATTTCCATCCTCCGTTCGTGCTAGTGGATCTCTAACAGATGGAGTCCGTTAAAAGTTGCCTCCAGGTTATGGTCTTATAGGGTATCCAACACGATTGGGGATGTAAACTCAACTAAGGGACAATTAAACAAATAACAATAATTAGTCACAGACTAGAAAACTGTAAGCCTGGATGAAATCCAACGACGTTCTCGACTTCTTAAATGCGACATAAAGTCCGACAGCTCGAGTAAACCTAATTTGAGAGCATGATTTAAAGTCGAGTGTCGCTTTGCAACAGGCGTCATTCGCTAGTAAAGAAAATGATAACGACATCTAGCTTTTCAGTAGGAAGATTCCTCTTTTATCACGGTAGGACAAGGAAAAGATTACCTTTTATGCTTTTTGCGTATTGGTGCTGAGGCTACTTTTGGCTCAATCTTCTCATATCATCGCGGGTCATGAAGCCATACACAACATTGCCTGACAAGCGTCAAGAGCCAGTGTATATACTCGCAGATCATACAGTAGAGGCAGAGGGATTATATATATTCTTACTTGGCAGTCACACCGTTGGTGGCCCACCCATGTTCTGATCTCCGGATCATCTCTTCCAATTCGGTACATGGAACCTGCCTCCTCGAGTCCGAAGGAGTACTAAGCTTGAGGCTGTCGTGAAGAGACGCCAAACGGAATGCCAATGCTCGTCTATCACCTCGGCACGGTACGAGACGCGGTGGGGGTCATACCCCTGTCGACTGTCCGGCTAGCACACCCAATCAGGACAACTAGGAACTTCTGTTAGCACCCAATCAAGGCTTAACCGCATTCAGACCTCGATGACCAGTGCATTGAAAGCTGATAGGGTAGAGCACGGAAGATAAGGAACTTTTCATCGCATGCCTTGGGCGAAATAGGGAAGTGATCTTGCAAGACATGTCAATGATAAGGAACGGCACATCTTGCCGATATAGAGTCGCATTAAATTGGAGATATCTTGAGACAATGTTAGTCGTCGATGACATAAACGGAAGCTGTGAAATCTCATAAGCTTGGTAGCCTTGCAAGAGGTTGAGGGATTTAGCCAAGAAACTAAACTATCGTTCTATAGTTTTGAGCACTATTTCCTGTACAGGTTTATTAAATAAGATATATAAAGACTATAGAGATAATATATATTAAATAACTAGGTAACTCTATTTTTCCTGCTGTAAAGCTGAACTCAATCTCTGGTATAAGATATAGACTTAAAGTTGAAAAATAGAGTCGCACGATCGACATAGTCATTGGGAATGACTCTGAGTGGTCTTGCGTTGAAGATCCATGGATATCGCTTGTACAAAAGATCTTCGGATATCACGGCAGCGAGAGGCTGTCTTTTTATATCAGACGATCAGCTTCGATGCCAAGCGATGTGCGCAGATCAAAGGCGTGATTCTGGGGTACCAATGTCACACTGTTGTATGGAAAGAAGCTGATTGGACGAACATCTCGGCATTAAGAGATTAGTTTGGGCGCTTCACCGACTGGACACCCTATCACATCAGCAAGTTGGACACGGAACCTGCCCAATGCGGTAGGTGCTAGCTATCACGTCACGCTAGTGGCATGTGGCATTCAACAGAGCTATCCACAGGACGATCACTTCGTACCAAGTATCAACACCATCTAGAGTATTGAGACATGTTTAGAGCCTAGTCCAACTCGTCAAGCTTGGAGATAGCTATGTCCTCCGCGATGCCGGTTTTCCGAGAAGTCGTAAATAGATCAAGCTATATTATCAACTACAACAGATATAAATACGGTTGCAACCTGGCATTCAACATCATCTCAGTCTCATCTCATCACCATCTCATCATCTCAGCCATCTTCTCCGGATTCTCAAACTACCAGCAAAGATGCTCTTCGCTGTCACTCTCACTCTTGCCGCTGCGGCTGCTGTCTCAGCATCGCCCCTTGAGCCTAGGGCCAAGACTGCCGTTCTTCCCTTGAAGCACGTCGTCAAGGCCAGCTCCATCAAGGCCATCGTCCAAAAGGGCCAGGCCCGTATCCGCAAGGTCAATGGAGAGGATTCTTTCCACGTCGATGCCGTCAGCTCCGGCTCTGTCACTAACGAGGATGTCTCCTACGTCGCGCCTGTCGTGATCGGAGGCAAGACCTGGAACCTCATTGTCGATACTGGATGTATGTAACCTATTTTCAAACATATGTCGAAACACTCGCTGACCTGAAATAGCTTCAAACACTTGGTGCGGTGCTCAGACCAAGTGCGAGCCTACATCGACCGGCAAGTCCACAGGCGGCTCTGTCAGCGTCTCCTACGGCTCTGGTTCATTCTCTGGTACCGAGTACACGGACAAGGTCAGTTTTGGCGGCCTCAGTGTCTCCGCACAGTCTATTGGTGCTGCCAGCAGTGCCAGCGGATTCTCAGGTGTTGATGGCATCATCGGTTTCGGTCCTGTTGATCTCACTGAGGGCACTGTCTCCAACGTCAACACGGTTCCAACCTTTATGGACAACCTCTACAGCCAAGGTTCAATCTCATCCGAGGTGCTGGGTGTCTCCTTCAAGCCTGAGTCTGGTAGCGATGATAGTGATACCAATGGAGAATTGACCCTCGGTGGTGTCGACAGCTCCAAGTACACTGGTTCCCTCACCTACTTCCCAGCCCTTACTAGTGGCACAGCTTCTCAGTACTGGGGTATCTCCGTTGCTGGGTTTACCTATGGATCTACAACTCTTGGGTCAGGCAGCGGCATTGTCGACACCGGCACTACACTTATCTACATCCCTACTAGCGCATACAACAAGTTCCTGTCTGCCGCGGGTGGTTCGACTGACAGCTCGACTGGCCTTGCTGCATTTACCAAGAAGCCTACTGCCAACTTCGGTATCAAGTTTGGGTCTACTACCTACACTCTCACACCCGCACAGTATTTGGTCCCTACTGCTCAGTATAGCAACTTCGGTCTGAGCTCTGGAAAGTACTACTCCTGGATTTCCGACGGAGGTTCCTCTGGTGTCAACATCATTATCGGACAGAAGTTCCTTGAGAACTATTACTCTGTTTACGATACCACCAACTCCCGTATTGGTTTCGCTACCGCTGCTTAAGTCAATACTTTGGTTTCATTTACCTAAGCTCTCAGTGAGCTTTCTGGCTATGAAGAGGATAGCATGACATAGTTCTTAGTACATACTGAATTAAATAAGTTGGATTATATGCCCGAGCAGCAGTGATATGCCATAACTTTGCAAGTCGTTAGAAAACAACAACTCAACCTGTAATCATGGTTTTAGAATCTGCTCTACCTGAAAGCTCTTTATCCCTGTCAGTCGCGGCTCATGTGGCTACTATAACGAGTCCATAGAAGGTCCTACCATAGCCATTCCTCCAGACGACCAATGGTGTAGCGTCGATGTTGAAACAGCCTTCCAAAATTCAGAACAGAGTTTCCCAAGTTCCATGTTCCTGTTTCCTGTTGCCCGTTCTTGTTCGTTAGTTGCTCGGCAGTTTGCCTGGTTAATTACTGCATCAAGTTAATTGCTAAGCGGCAAGCTCGGACAAGACAGTGCCAGATGCAAAAGTTAAAACAGCTCAGTGTAAAAGGACTGTGTAGCTTGGCGTGATGTAGGATATAATATTAAGGTTTGCTGATCTTTGTTTAGACTATTTTCATAATGCAATGCTGCATTAAATTAATAAACTTAAATCCCCCTTAATAACGAAAACTCTATTAAGTGCCGCTTTTGAAAACTTTAAATAAAAAGGATAAGTCTGTCTATATATCATCTAAAGGTCTATACTTATATACAATACTTTTATCACACTCCTTGTCTAAATTTCCCAGCCATGTTTCGTGCTAGCCTTATTATAACACTTCTCCTATTCGGAGTTATACACGCTTCCAGACACCATCATGGTCTGCATAGACATAATCACCTCAGACGCTCAGATACTTACAGTTCGCCCACAAATGAAGGAGCATTGAAAGGAAGCTCAGATAACGTCTTTGTGAAAATCTCGCACGATCCGCCGATTCTGGTTCCCTCAAGGGCAGATCACCCACAAATGCCCGTTGGAGTGGATAACAAGCACAGCCCTATTCAAACCAACAAGTTCTATGCCAACTTCTTCGCCAACAATCAAGATAATGCTACATGGACTCACCCTTACTCGGTCTGGAGGTCCACTGGCCATGCGAAACAAGGCCACGGCTTGTCAATCTCTCATACGGACCGGCACGACTTTATATACGGGCCCGGAGATCCTGTTAAGTCTTTTGAAGATCCTGCGTTTCGCCAATCAATCGCTCTTTCGGCGCGAGAGTTGCAAAATGGAACGGTTTTGACTACGGACTCGCTGACTGCATTCTCTGTCAATGTGAATCTTGCACCATACAGAGGTGCAAAGCCTCTTATATCGTTCCCCCTCGTGCAGGGCATGGCTTTCGTCACTGGTGTCTACAGCAAAGCCACTGTTGTTATTCAATCTCGAAAGCACTTCTCGAATATTACCGACCTTAGTCTGAGCACTACCAGCTCCGGTGCCTCTGTGTATGGGTGGAATGTCATGTTGGGCGATGGGTCGAGTTGGTTGATCTACCTTACCCCAACCTGCTTGTCTGAGCGACCAACCCTTCATATGACCGACAACGGAACAATCCTGGGTCCAAGGAATTATACTGGAACAGTGCAAGTTGCCAAGAACCCCGCTGGAGCAGCTGGTATCGACGTCTTTAATAAAGCTGCTGGAGTATACCCAGTCGGCGCCACCATCTCGGGCACTGTATCCGGCCGAACTGGGACCTATACCCTAGCCTGGAAAAAGAAGGGGATCGAGGAACGAACATTGCTCATGTTTGCTTTACCACATCACATTGCGTCATTCAGCACAGAGACAGCGAGGGATCTCACAAACATCAAGTTGGCCAGTACAACCAAGGGAATTGCCACGGCTATATTTGCAGACGAGTTCACTATGGTGGAGTATGAGCTTCCTACAGATATTGGGTTTGATCCATGGTCGCCGCGTCTAGAGTCGGTGGGCTCAAAGGGCTCCGCAGCATCTGTCTCTCAGGGCGCCAAAGCGGCGATCATCAAGGCTGCAAAAGTCGAGCTCGCCAGGGATATCACAAAGCTTACCAATCTTACATCCAAATATTATGGTGGAATCGCCTTTTCGGTCTACGCGAGAGCATTGTATGCTGTTCACGACATTGCTGGACACACGTCGCTCACAGCTAGTTCGCTTGCAAAGCTTGAAGCTGCTTTTGAAAGATACGTCAAGAATGAGGAACCGAACCCCCTATGCTACGATGAGGTGTGGAAGGGTCTGGTCTCTTCTGCGTCGTACGGCAATAACGACTCCTCGATTGACTTCGGTAACACGTACTACAACGACCATAATTTCCACTACGGTTACTACGTGTATACTGCCGCAATAATTGCGCACTTTGATGCCTCTTGGCTGAGCAAGAACGGAGGCGTCAACAAGATTTGGGTCAACAATCTGATCCGTGACTGGTCCAACCCGTCATCAGAAGACCCTTACTTCCCCTTCTCAAGATCCTTCGACTGGTTCCACGGCCATAGCTGGGCCCGAGGCGTCCTAGAGGCACCCGATGGCAAGGATCAAGAGTCTTCAGCCGAAGACGCCTTCTCGACGTACGCCATCAAGATGTGGGGTAAAGTTATTGGTGACGCTAATCTTGAAGCCCGTGGCAACCTCCAACTTGCCGTGACGGCGCGCAGCCTACAGTCGTACTTCCTCCTGGCAAGCGATAACGACGTCCAACCAGCCAGTTTTATTGGGAACCGCGCGACGGGTATCCTCTGGGACAGAAAGGTCAATCACACGACGTACTTTGGCGACGAAATCGCGTTCATCCAAGGTATTCACATGCTTCCGATTGTACCCAGCAGCGCTTATATCCGCAAACCTTACTTTGTACGCGAGGAATGGGATCAGTATTTCGCTGGCAACAAGTCCGGATCTCTTAGCGGCGGCGGTTTCGCGGGCCATATCTTTGCAAATCTCGCGATTGCAGACAAGGCTGGCGCCATTGAGAGTTATGCGTTCTTCAGGAAGCAGACTCCCGATAGTCCCTACCTCAGCGGGTCGAGTCTCACTTGGGATTTGGCGTATACGGCGGCCTTGGGAGGAAGTTTGGCATCTAACGTGTCTGCGAACTCGACGCGTCTTTGGACCTGAGAAGAACACCCAAGTATGTGGTATACATCGTGAGCAAGCCGGTCAAAGGAAAGAGCACTTTATATCACTTTCATTTGAAGAATACGTTCTTCTTGGGGGGTGTTATTTTTTCATGGCTTTCAAGTATTACAAACTGCTAAGTGGTTTTAACCAACTGCTTGCCCTCAGCATTATGACCATCTATAGTTATAATACTCCATATATCTATGTTTTCATGCCGTAACCTCAAGATATCAGGGCTACTATGTGCTATTGTATTGAACAACCACCTTGTGTCTTCTGTGGCCTGCTCTCCATTAACCGTAGCAGTGTCGAAGCCTGCGACTCGCCAAATATCGTCACCAGAACATCTTGCATGTTTCCCAAATAGCTTAAGTCCCTTGCACTAAAGCAATCGGACTGTGCCCCGTAGTCTATCAGTAGCTTACAAACTTCAAACCATTCTCTGACAGAGATAGGTGTCGCCTCTGGGTGATTCACCGACTCCCAGCAGCATATCAAGAATAGCGCCCAGACAGTTCGATCTTGGTGAGAGAATACTACTTGGTTAGGGTCTGCTTTGTGCTCCAGCAGTAACTTAACCATTGATCTATCGATATTTGGCTCATCTCGTTGCGAATGGTATGGGACTTGGATCGGCGTGACTCTGCGAGGACGAAGGGCGTAGTCAAGTAACGGCCGGCCATTCTTTGGCGGCAGGCCACCCTTTTCCTCTACTACTCCTCTCACGTACTTCACCAGTCGTGCTTGTATAGTCAAAGCGATCCAGTTATAGTGATGCCCCTCATTGTATTCATCAAGTCCTCGAGGTGCTGGAGAGTCTCTGGCATGTGTCCAATGATTCCTTACCACTCTTGACTTCTTCATGAGTGAGGTATTGACTGCATCAACCTGATCCAATATGTCCGCAACAGGAGAGGCATGTTGGTCTTTGTAGAGCTCGTGGTTTTCCGCCTCGCGCGCGTAGTAGAGAAGCTCATCTACCAGTCCAATCATGCTGTTGTATTGTTGTTTCGTGTTGAGGTTATGCTGATGCTGCTTCTTTAAAAAGAACAAGAAAATGCGGCAGAGGGATATCGGTGGCACGAAATGAGTGTTTACCACCGCCTCAAGCTGGCGAATATACTGGTCTCTGAGAAAGTCTCGCACAGTTCGATGCAGGAAGTCGACAGGCTGTTCCAAGAACACCGGGTGCTCGCAGCTATCCACAATGAGTAGATCGCTACATCGCGCGTGGATCTTTTCTTTCCACTCCTTTCCGACTCTTGAGATCGTCGTAGCTTCAAGCGGTCCAATTTGCTCCTTCAATGCGTAATTCTCGTCTTCCAGTTCTACATCAAGAAGATAAAATGCATATAGCGGGAGAGGTTGCACTTCGAAAACAGTGATCAGAAACGTCCTCGCCATCTCTTTCCGGAACACGGGCTCCACTCGATTGATGATGTGCTCGAAATACTCCTCCAAGTCCTTGGGAAATTCCTGTACAATTTCGCGGAGCTTGCGTATTGTCTCTTTTCCTTTCACTGCGAGTTTCAAGTCCCTCGTTACCAGATGGACCCAAAGCCAAACCCCCTTGGCATCATCGGTTATTTGATCCAGTAAAAGCTTCCCAGATGGGTCGACTTGTAGTTGCTGCAAATCGACATGCTCTCCGAGGGCCTCAGCCACATATAATCGCATGTCGTCCTTGGTAAGATCCTGCATGGTTAAAGAATACCTTCTCGACCAAAGATTATGTTCGAAGAATGATCGAGGTCGACTCGAGGCACAGATCTTGATATGAGAAGATTCAGAGATCGACATGATCAGTTGACCGATGCTCTCTTCACTGCCATCATACTCGTCTAGGCCGTCTATAAAGAAGCAGAATTTGACTGAGGAAGCCGTTTCGTTCTTCACCTTGTCAAATAGTGTCTTTAACTCGTCAAATCCCCATGGCTCGTGATCAAGTCGATCTTTATCAACCAGCGAAGCAAGAGTAGGAATCTGCCTCATGACTTGGTAGAGAAGTGATTGTAGTAGTCCTATCTGAGACTTTTGCATGTCGAATCCTTGGTTCCAGAAGAAATAACTTGCCCGGCAAAGCCGTGTAGTTCCTGCCCACTGTTTCAAGCTCTGTATGGTTGTCTCATGCTCGAATGCGAACTTCATCAATGTCGACTTTCCACTGCCAGGCTAATTTAAGATTTGATGAGTAAGATAGTTTTCTCTCGGTTATTGCTTTGAATCGGACCCACCAAGCCAGTGATGGAATAAATATCGTTTGTCTCTGATGTGAGCCAGTGCAGAAACGATGTCTTGCTGGGATCATGAAGCCAGGCTAGTGTCCGGGTAGCAGCATCGTCAATCTTGTCCCATCGCTTTCTGATTTCGTGAAAGTGGAGGCTCTTCAGTACTTTGATCTGTTTCGTGCAAGCTTGTCTCTCATTCTCGAGACTATCAATTTTGCTTCGGAGACTTGTTACGTGACCCTTGAACTCGTTGAAATCGCGACTGACTTGTTGGGAGGCAGCTAAAATCTCTTGCTGGATGGCGTCGAATCTGACTGACTGCTCAATGTTGAATGATGCATGTTCCTCTCGGATGCTTTCCAGGGCTTTAAGCGTCTCTGAATTGCTTTTTCTGCACCGGGACCCAATTAATATTCATTATGTAGGACAACAATATGGTTATTATACTGAAGATAACATTGAAAGCAAGGGAATATGCAATTAACATCATAGGCGGATATCCTTACTTTTGAATCAACAGGCACAGCGCCTGTTTAACGTCTCTTTCATGACTTATTAGACGCTCTTGTATTTTTTTGAGATCGGTTTGTGACATAAGCAGCCCAAAAACCACTCGCGGGTGCTCAAGGAGTTTCAATTTCGCACCAGACCTTATGGATACCTTGTCTGAGATGACTTTGATCTCAGCTGCTGTCTTTTGACAGGCTCCTCCAGCGTCTAAAATCCTGAGTTCGGCCATGGTGAGCCGTTTTTGAGATTTGAGGAGCGTGAGCTTATTCTCCCATTCAGCGATGTCATCAGCTCGCTTGGACAGCTCTTGGATGTCCTGCGGTGTGCCATCTGTAGCTGCGCGAACCTTCTGGACGGCGGAAATGATTGCTGCAGAAAATTCAACGAACGTCAAGATGCTGGAAGTGAGGCCTATTATCTCTGCCATTGTTGTAGAATGGGAGGTTGCAGATTAGACTTGGATGATATGTTTCTAGTCAGAAATGAGAGGGGCTGACCTCGGGTACCCATCTTGGCATCAGGCTGCGAAAAGGAATGTATGCCGAGACCTAACATGCATATCACGTGTTCGGTCTCGTCCAATTGAGTAAATTCGCCCCTATCATCTTCATATCTCTAGATTTTACCCCGCTATTGTGAGATCCATTAACCAGAAGACCTTTAACAACTTTAATTATCAGTTAGTTATGGGACGAAGTACCTCACGCTTGGGTCACATTTATACTAACTAGCCTCGTTATAGCCCAGTATCTACAAGTCAGCCACTCAGAAGCTGGCTAACATACTCGGACAATTTGTGCCTGATGCTTTTAGGTATTCCGATTTTCCCGCCATATAGCTATGCCTGACTATGTGCTAATAGAAAAGTAAATAGTATAAAATCATGGCCGAGCTTGCTCTTGCGCTGGGAGGACTTGATCAAAGAATCATCAATGTAGAGGGCAACCCAGAAGCGCCTCTCCTCGGCGACGGTATCAATAGTCGAACCCCCTTCCGGCAGAGCGATAACCCTTTGATCCGGCTACCAACAAGAGCCATAATAGCTGCGTGGTTCGCTCTCGTCATACTTTCACTCCTCTCACTCGGCCTGTCTTTGGTTTATCTCTCTATTGAAGAGGGGTTCAATTTGGCATTCTTCTTTGGTGCAAGTGCGTTATTTCTTATCTTAGCCGGTATTGGAACAGTGGTCAGAAGTCGGAGGTAATGGACCAAGAACTTTCTATCAAACGGGCTGCTAGAAAAGCCATAGGGATAGATCATGAGATGCTGCCATCTGGTTGATGATTAATTATTCTGGTCGAAACGATGGATCTCAGTAAGAAATAACCCGAGGTGGCTGGTGTATCTGCCCTGCCTCATTTCTGTCAGAAAGATGACCCCAGATCTTAATAAAACAGACAAATTCGACATGGTAAATAAGGAGCGTTGGTATGGAATTTCAGTGTAAGGCTCCCAACACCTGGGTAAACAGGGTTAACCTGGACCCGAGGCTAACAGCCCGTTGACGTCATTGCTGACCTCTAGACATGCTGAGTTCATAATACACCATAAATAAGACTAAAACTCGCAAACCATTATATAACTTTTTACAAACAATTTTCTTTGCTACTCCTACTCTTCAATCTTAATTATCCATCACCTGAGTCTGCCCTGTCAACATGCCTCAACTTTCCGCCCGGCAAGGTGTAGCCGTCATGCTAAAGCAGGGCCAGAGTCTCCAAGTCATCAATACGTATGGCAAGCAAGTGGTCGACTTTTGGGCTTTTACCTGGGAAGATGGTCATGAATATCTGTCGACTAGTCACACTCGAGCAATGCTTTCGAGCATCTCTTTGCGCAAGGGAAACAAGTTATACAGTTGCCGCCGCAAACCTATCTTGACTCTTGTCGATGACACGACCCCAGGCATCCACGACTTACTCTTCCCCGCTTGCGATGCTGAGCGCTATCGCCAATTGGGTGCTGTGGAATATCATGACAGTTGCCACGATAACCTGCACAAAACCCTGTTAGAGTTGCCGCATATCAGGCCCAAAGACGATTGGGTCCCCGATCCACTCAATTTGTTTATGAATGTGGCTGTTGATCATCATGGTGGAATTGATATCCGCTCCCCGACTAGCGACAAGGGTCAATATGTCATTTTGAGAGCTGAAGTCGATCTTATTGTCGTCATGAGCGCGTGCCCTCAGGATATGGTCAATGTCAACGGTGAGGGGCCTGCTGATTGCGAGTATCGTGTTCTTGAGGAATCTAGCTAAAGTGTAATGTTGAGAAAGGATTGGCCGCGAGTGGTTATTCTATTCGTGATGCGAGATACGCTTAAATTAGCAGCATAGCAATAGAATTACTTAATAGTGGTTATCCTATGTAACTCTTCCCTTGATAGCCGACTACATAAAGACGTGGTAGATTTATCCAGATTGACAATCTTGAAGACTTCTTATATACCAAATTCTCCCTCAATGAAAGTTCCATGTGGCCCTAAAGCATAGACTTGCGGCATATCGGCACGAGCGATCTCCTTGAAAGTCTTGGCGTCGATGGCAACAAGAACGCTATGAGTGGCCTGGCGATTAATGACGATGGTGAGCACGACGCCGTCATCCTCGTCTCTAGCTCCAGGACGTTGGATAAAAATAGGCTCGCAGGGCGCACTCTCCCCATTTTCTGGCCACCATTCCCTGAAAGTTCCCGTCTCCCAGTCGCACTTGGTAACGTGACTTAGAAAACTGCAATGCACCGCTTTCAAGCCGTTTCCTAAGCGGCCAATGGGGACACTGGTACCGGGGGATGGCCCGCCATGGCCCGAGATGCCGTAGACATAACGATAGCCATGGACCATGGAAGCGCTCTTGGCAATGCGTGGCAGCTCTAGGAATGTCCCTCCGATTGCAGCCTTGGTTGTAGCCTGCGTGAATATGGTAGGATCGACTTTTCCCACACTTTCGAGCTCGTAGCGTACCAAAACACCGTCTTGGAACGGCGCACTAGGATCTAGAATGTTGCTGAGGTAATAGTCGTTGTAAGGGACGCGATCTGAGTATGCACAGAGGTCAATGTGGATATTAACCTCGTTCGTATGGGGGTCGACGTAATCATAGCCATTTACGGAATGGAAGAACATGATGTTATCTGGAAGATTATATGAAGCGATGCTAAATTACAGAGTTAGAGCTCTTACTATGTACACGTATGCAAATGCATAAGGTGCAGGCTGGTCTTACTGCTTTCCAGTGCTCTTGTCGAGTACGAAAAATTCGGTAGGGCTGTCAGGCTCATAAACCATTGACTGAAGGAATCCCTTCGTGGTGTCCGACAAGTCCATAGAGATGGGCTATACAGATAGTTGTGAGTAGGCTTGGTCAGACTGCGGCACCGTAGATTTGCTCACATTGCGAATGAATATAACATAATTGCCAGACATGGCCATCGAGTGAACATAGCATGGCCTGCAAGGAATAGAAGTCTTCCACAACAGTTTGGAAGGATTGGCTTTGATGTCGAGTGCAAATACTGACAGAACGCCAGTCTTGGGATTGATGAGGTAGTTGTATTCCTCACCTCTATGCCGGTCCTTGAGAGTATGGGAGCAGATCCCGAATCCTTCGAGCTCGGGATCAATGGCTGCATAGGTGAGCATGCGTTTGGGCTCAAGCGTTTTTCCGTCAACAATCTGGAGCATGTTGAAGTCAGTGGAGACGAGGATCTATGGAACATCAATACCCTGGCAGTTAAGACTAGGAGAGGAACTGTTACCTCTTCTTTCTCCGGCCTCTCTGAGGGCGTGCCTTTGTCGCAAGGATTTTCATTTGTAGGTATATGAAATCCCCTGCGAGGTACAACGTTGACGTTGAACTCATCAGGACCAATGTAGCTTGTTGGGATCCAGACTGATTGTTGAGCACCAAGAAGTGCCGAGCAAGGGTCCTGAGCGTCCTTGAGCGGTGTATTTGCATTTAGCCCCGCCATCAAAGTTTGTACAAAACCATTCTTCTTGGCTTTCTTGACTACGCCCTCAGCGGTGTACCGGCTCGTGTAATAAACTCGGCCGTCTTCCATACGAAATTTATGGAGCATGGCTAACCCGTCAAACCAATGTTGCAATACTGCGTTAGGCTTTGAACCGTCCTCAGACAGAGGAACGACAAAACGACCGACTCCCATGCTATATATAGATGCGTTAGCTGAGGACACATGTAGACTGGTTGCGATACAAGCGGCCTCCCGTCTATCGGGATTGTAAACGAATAAAGCTGTGAATTGACGAACCGAATAAAGGTGCCATTGATCCAATCAGGCCAAACTCCTGACGTGTTACATTCTACCTCATTGAGAGTTTCGCCTACTCCCTGGAGGTAGGGCGGCAGGTATTTCAACTTTTCCTCAGTCACAAAGTAGGGTTGTTCCTTTACTCGAGATGTAGTCAACATGGTGAAGAATGGCGAAAGGTAGTTAGTAGCTTGCTTTAGTTGCTGTTTATTTTTCTTGATATCAACTTCAACCACTAACAAGGGATTTTATATTCCAATCACGATATATCAGGACTGCTGCTTGAACATGAGCTGGGGCATTCTCGGGACGCCATGACCGAGAACATGACAAGTCATCTAGCTCATCACAATCTAAGACGGGGCACCCTCGGTAAGCTACCGGAGTAATATAAAGGTTCGGACTTATTGGCATCAGCCAAACTGAAGAGATCGGCGATCTAGATATAAATTCGGAAGTGTTGTAACTTCCGAAACCTCCGATGACATAAGGCTTTGCTTCCCCATGGGGTTTGCGAATAGGCTATTCCTCATCAAGACATTCTGCTTATCAAGAAGCCCACTCAATTCGCTGTCCCTTATCATGGTTCTGCGACCTTAATTGCATTGAGATCACCCTTTCAACCCCATTTGACTGGTATCGTAGCCATTCTCCTCCAAATAGGCTTTGAAACGAGCGTCCTCCTCTTCGAGCGTCTTAGGGTGCTGTTTGACACGTTAGTACCACTGCAAATTATTTGGGGGATTGGAAGAAGCGACGTACATCTGGGATCAAGAACCAAACGCAAAGAACTCCGACTACTGAAATAGCACTGCCGATGAGGAAGACAACTTGCTGACCCTTCAGCTTGTCATCAAAGCTGACAAGGCACTTACTCAAGGCCTGGGTACCGACCGCAGCGCCAACCTTGCCGATCGCTGCGGCAAATCCGAGAAAGTGGCCTCTCAGCGGCGTAGGGAAGCTTTCGCTGCTAACCAGGAAGTTACAATCTCCAGGACCTACAGACAAAAAGGTTTGGAAGAGTCCATAGAGGGTCACGAAGGCTGGAAAGGCCGAGGGGCTGTTGAGAGGGTACATTGTACCTCCAATGACGAAGCCAAAGACACAGACTATAGACCAGCCCAAGGCATAAGTTTGACGTCTGCCAATTCGATCCATGAACAGGGCACCGATGAATGCACCAGGAAGTGCGAAGAAGTTGATAAGTGCAGACCAGCCAATGGACTCTTGCATCGTCTGGTTATTCGAGAAGCCTGCAACTAGAGTTGGTGCCAAGAGGTTAAAAGGGTAAACGACGGCGTCGTAGAGGAACCAGGCAGAGCAGCACCCAAGAAGAGGTTTCCAGTAATACTTTATGGCAAGCTTGTATGGTATCTTGTGCTGAATGGCATGCTTCTGATACTGAGTGGAATCCATCAAGCGTAGGCGGAAGAAGAAGATGCCGAGTGGGAGCTTCTATAAGTGAGTCCAGAGATATCAGTTGAGGCAGGGGAAGACTTACGATAATACCAATACCGAAGCAGATTCGCCAGATGCCATCATGGGGAACACCTTTATATGCTGCAATGACGATGAGGGACACGATACTGGAGGCTACGAAGCCGGAGATGATGGCGGCGTTTGTCGCGACAGCAACAAGCATACCACGTCGTTTTCGCATAGCCTCTGTACTATCGGCGCATTCTACGGCTTGCGAAGTGCAAACGGTGTACTCGCCACCTAGACGGTCAGCAACCTTTCGCATACTGGACTCTGTTGAGCTGCTTGGAGAGACATACCGGCTCCGACACCAGCAACACCACGGCCAATAACCATCATCCAAAACATACCCTCCACAGTAATACCGTGCGCTGCAGTGGCAATGACAATACCCTGGGCCCTTTGTCAGAATGCGTTTCTTGGCAGGGACGGAAGCACATACCAGAACCAAGAAAAGGGTTGTCAAGTAGATTCCAACACGTCGACCGAACCGGTCAATGCAGAGACCAAAGAGGAGCATACCGAAAATGTCACCAATGAGGATGGAGTTGGACAGTCTGGTCTTCACTTCGGCCGTCATTTGCTTTGGGTATCTACAGTTGATGAATAGTTGAAGGCATTAGGTGGAATCATTGGTATACGTACAACTTGGCTAGAACTGTGTTCATGTATCCTATGATCTGGATATTGTAGCCATCAGAGAAGAGAGCGACTCCCTGAACCAAGACATCAAGCTGACCAGGCGTACGCTGGACAGGTTCATTGGTCTCTGTCTCGGTAGAGATGCTTTGGTCTGATGATACTACGAGTGTCTTGTCTGCAGGCATATCTTTCTTGCAGCCGTTATCTGACATGATTGTAACTCAATCCCTGCAACAGCAGAGGTAAGAATGTTGATGATCTTGATTGCCCACAGAATATATCAATAAGGAGGTATCTGGGTCTTATATAAAGTTTTGATGGAACATTAAATCGTCTCCAATGTAACGTGATTCCTAGTCGTCAAGTAGTTCATCGGCGGCATTAACTTTCCAATTCAACAGTCCAGACCATATCGTGCCAAAGAATCCATGGTACTACACGAACGGATAAAGTCATACCCAAAGTTCTCCGACATCACCGGGAAGAATCACAGCATCAACGACTTGGACACGGCCACCAAGCACGTGGCTTCGGCGAACCCAAACAACCGGGTTTTACGTGCCGGTGATAATGGAGCCTCAAGCCGTTAGTCGGCCGTGTAGACATCTTGGCCCGGCAGTTGGGTTCCGTATAAAGTGGATCGTTGATCGCACGTGGGCTGGGTAAGCTTATCGAAAAGGCCAGACTTTGGATTAATTCTGATTAAATTCAGTTTTGATGTAACGAAGGATTCCGGGGTCCACTTAACAGACCGTAAAATCAGTATTCTGAATCAGCATCCTGGATGTCTTGGTGGATAGCGAGAAAATAACGGAAAGAGCCCTATCATTTCACTGTGATATGGTTGAGGGTAGAGCCATTCCCTTCTTAGGGAGCCAGAGAGAACGAAGACATTTGAAAAGCGCAATCATGGCTAACACATCGTTGATACTGAGTGTACTTGACGCTGTAATTGCCGCTGCGTCGCTTACCTTGCGCTATACTTCTATACTGTTTGTCCAGTTTGTAAGTTCGTTCACCGCGATGACGAGTAATAATTTGCTGACATAAATCAGCATCCCATAGGAAAACGATATCTAGATCGCATCTATGGGAGTTTTGCCATATTTCTGCTTGCTTTCAGCACAGAGCTCGCCCTGCTCAAATACAGCAAGCTTCGGCTCAAAAGACGCCTAGTTTCCGCCCCAGTGCTTGCTGTCGTTGATAGAGACAGACCTTCATTCACGGTAGGCGGCTTCCTCATCAATCTAGCATGCCTTGTTGCTGTTCTCGACTTTCTTTTCAGAAGCCATATTCTGCATCAGAGTGCTGAACTGTCCTTCTCTCGGATCGGTTATGTGGATCACACGACGGCTCGGATTGTATTGAGGGCTCCTATCTCTGATTATGTTCAGATCACAGTCACGGCGGCGTCTGATGGCCAAGCGGAGACACAAGTACTCAAGTCGGTTTTGCTAAGTGAACATTCTGACTATGTCGGGACAGTCTTGGTTGAAGGTCTAGAGCCAGACACTCCTTACACGTACTCGACCAACACAAGCCATACTGGGTCGTTTCGAACCCTGTCTCAACCTGGCAGCGCCTTGAAGCCTTGGAGTCTTGTCACTTCAAGCTGCATTAAGCCATTCTACCCATACAACCCTTTAGATCATGGTCTTCGAATCAAAGGCCTTGAATATTTGAGCAAATACCTTTCTAAGAGCTCAGTAGATATGGTATTATTCCTTGGCGACTTCATCTACATCGATCTTCCCATCCCTCTTGGCTGGGATGCTGACGCATACTCAAACGCATATCGCCAGGTATATGCTTCGCCCTCCTGGTCTCCTCACCTTCGTTCAACGCCTTGGATACATGTCTATGATGATCATGAGATTATCAATGACTGGGCAGGGAATGACACCGGGCTTTACAAGACGGCGATGCAACCATTCTGGAACTATCATGGAAACGCAAACCCGCCATCAGAATATGGTGCAGACAAGACGTATTATACCTTTCGATATCAAGGTGTAGCTTTCTTTGTGCTGGATACCAGACGATATCGCTGCGATAATGGGATGATGAATGGACCAGAGAAGACAATGCTTGGTATATCACAGCTTGTTGCTCTGAAAGACTGGCTCAAGTCAGAGTCTGATTGGAAAGTCGTAGTCAGCAGCGTGCCTTTTACGAGGAATTGGAGGGGCCCTGATTCAGCAGATAGTTGGTCAGGCTTCCTTTGGGAGCGGGATTCGATCCTGAATACCATGAAGCAGAATGGTGGCGCTATTATTCTCAGCGGCGTAAGTTTATTTCATCGCGCTTGAATGGATGAAGCTAACACATCATAGGATCGCCATGAACATGCTACGACATTGTTCCCTGCCATTGAAAAAGGCGACAAACCAGTTATCGAATTCTCGACTTCACCGTTGAATCAGTTCTACGAACCGTTCGATAGGTTTCACAAGGAGATTGAAGACACTGATCTGTCAATTTACTCACATCCTTGGGGCTCTTCAAAATTCGGAAAGGTCACGTTTGACACAACACAACCAGGCAGACTGCATGTCCATTATGACCTAGTTGTAGACGGTATCAAAGTATGGGAGTATGACTGGGAGGCTCAAAGACATTAAATGTTTCGCATAGTGGGTAACCAACTGGATTTATATAAAGCTACTGGATAACTGTAGACCAGTCTTCACTTCTGATATATTCCTCCATCGAGGTAACCGGGATTTTAACCTCAAGCTGGTCTGGATGCAACACTGCTGGATCTCCACCAGACAGACCAAATTCATGGAAGTAATCGAAAGCATCCCCAATCTCGTTAGCAAAGTCCTCCGGAACGCTTTCGAACAATTCCTCTCGTGAAATCTCCTTGTACGCCGCTTTCACGCCATTAACACGCCCCCATGTTTTGACCCATTCAGGCAAGGTCATCTCCTCCGAGACGCCCAGAATATGTTTGTTCGGAGGCAGGTCAACCAAGGCCTTGACAAAGGCACCTGTATCCCGCTCTGCAACGATGAATGGCATCTTAAATTCCGACGGGGTGTTTCTGGACATTAGGTAACTACCATCTGGCTGAAGTTTGGGAGCTAGCTTGTCAAAGAGCTTCCAGACTGTGACGTAGTGTCCGATGGTCACGGTGCTCATTCGAGCTGCCACTTCCGGGAAACGTTCCTCGGTAGCTTTGATCATTGCGGCTTTGCTGTCGAAATGATAGACCGTTGTGTACTTGCCACCACTCCATTTGGTGGCATGGCTGAGTGTCGACATGACGAAGCGCTCTAGGGTCTTGATGACTGAGGGGTCAGCTGCTGCTTCTGCGATTCTGATTCCTTGAGCAACTTCTCGGTCGTAGGAGTACTCGAGTGTCGTGCGGTTCTTGGTTATATCGGGTTGGGCCATTGCCTGCTGTAGATGGGTGAAGAAATCAGTGTTGGAGAAGATGACGTGAGCACCCTTGAATGCACGAATCAAGGATTCCTTGTCGTCCAAATCGCCCTGGACGATCTCAACACCCTCGTACTTGAGACGATTCGCAGATTCTCCTTCAGGGTTGCGTGTGACGCCACGGACATTCCACCCGGGGAGCTGGAGGAATGTTTGGGCCACGGACCCTCCCTATGCATGTTAGAAGGACGCACTTGATTCAGTTGTGTTCGTACCTGAGCTCCAGTTACTCCTACAATAACAATGGTCTTGGACATGGCTTTGGTAGATTGCTTTGATGGCGATGGTTTTATGTGTTAAGGCGTAAATTTTGGTTCGAGTCTTGTCATGCATGTTGTCAGACGCCGCTTTATATACCACCCATCGCATAGCTAAATCACTCTTGAAATAATATAGCATTACAAATGATTTCATTTACTCGTCCGTCGTTCAAAGTCCGTGACTATCACTCACAACCCAGACAATTCTATGTTGGTCCGCTGTAAAAGTCCGTGGTTATTCTATTAACTTGAGTTGACACAGCCTTATTGGCTACTAGTTATCGCTAGTTAATCAACGGCACAACTTAATGTCCAGAAGGATTTACAATGTCCGCTCGGCATCAGAATTTGTCCGTTAGTCCAGATTCCTTTAGTCAGCGTAAGCATCGCTGGAGGATACCATGCTTTGTGTTGGAAAAAGTCAACACGCGACTCGCTCCTTGTAGTTACGATACATCTAGGTCTTTTTTTCTCCAAGTTATATAATACCAATTACAAGGTCACTAGTTAAAGCGACCAACGTCGTAGAATAGGATTATTCCACTGACGTGCCCAGTAGGTCGCTTCTTGACAGCTTTCATAAGTGCTGTAATTGGCTAGCGGGCCACCAGAATGAGGGGAATGGATTGATCATCTTTGCTCGCCTGCTCGCTTCGACTGCTGGGACGCACTATCCAATCACCTTGGCAGCGCAAGCGCGCGGATTTCCGGATAACATCTAAGCGCTTCACAGCCCCCACCATGTCAATTGATGTGACTTGGAAAATTGCGTACCACAATCGCGACAGATGCGTTTGCTGATGAGAGAGGTTACTTCAGATTGAGGTGAAATTGAAACGAGCAAAAAGAAATTCAACGCTAGAATTACCTATTACTGCCCTTCTCTATTTGTACCGAGCATGACTTACACTATCCGATGGTAGCTCCGCCGGTATCATAGCCTCGTGACTATCAAGCTCCCATGGGTGCAGTTGCGGCTGCATCTGAGGGCCCTTGGCCTCCTCTTCCCTAGCTGCAGCCGCGATATTTGCCTGCTTAGCCCTCCTCGCTCGTAGCACAAACCAACCTAGTGCTACTAATCCAGCAAGAGCTACAACCCCAACGCCAGCTCCAATGCCTGCCTTGGCCCCAGTGCTCAATCCCCCACTATCCGACGAAGAATCACTCGAAGGCTCGCTAGTCGAAGAAGAAACCGTTACAGTTGCGCTACCAGTTGCAGAAGTCCTTGCTCCAGTCGTGGTGGACGCGAAATCAGAGGAATGCCATCGGATAGGGATACCAATGGCATTAGCCGCAGCTCCGCTTACAGTAGTCCTCTTCCAATCTCCTCCGACAACTGATTCGGAGACTATCACCTCGACCGTGCGTGGGATCGCGATGGTGCAGAGATCAGTACTGTACCAAGGCCAGCCTGACTCTGTTTGACAACTAAACGAACTACATCACTGTCAGCGCGGCCGCGAATAGCCATTGACTTTCGTACCTTGGACAACACGTCGCTCTTGTCTCGCCGCCGACCGTCGAACTACATGCGACTTCATATCCGCTGGGACATACACCAGGGGAGTAGTAAAACGTCGAGCTGAGTTCCAAGCTGCTAGGAAAGCAGTTGGCGTCACTCCCTGATGGACCAAGCTGCATGTATGTGCACGCGCTAGGCGCACCGGTGCCCCCTTCTAGACATGTGAGTTCATCGCCTGTGTATCTGTACTTGTAATACTGAAAGCATGATTTCGCGGGTGCGAAGGTTGTTGTGAGAGCTGGACCTTGTGTTGTCATGGCTGCTGACGGTGTCGCGCGAGTAGGTGATCGACTCGAGTGGGGATGACAGAGAGAGAAAGATTTTGGTGATGGATGCCCCTTGCGACGAAAATGAAATGACACCTGATCCTGCGACTAACGAGGCTTTGTTGCACAGGGATGGTAATTGGGTGAGATGCAGGTTGGGTTTCATTTTCAACCAACAGCTTTGACTAACTCATACCCTTGTTGGTATTGGGCGGTTAAGTAGAGAATCAATTGGAGGACTTCGGGTAAGCATAAGAAGTACATTTTCCATGGATGCATGGATTTTAACCTCTTCCCTACAAGCAAGAGAGCGAATTCACGATATCACATTTATTTCTCTTGCCTAGCTAATTGCCTTATTGGACCTTTCCTCTCGAGTCAACTGGCCAGATCTCCTCAATGATCCCATTGCGATAAGCATAGTAAAAGTCATGAAGATTGACAGTTGGGTCAATATGACTTGGAATCATCTCAACTCTATCACCAACGTCCAGCGCTGGTGTGCCCTCCTCCCAAGTCAACGCTCCATGCTCATCGCCGAGTTGGAAGTAAGTATATCTTTGATCCTTGCACTCGGCTAGACCACTATCCGTTGTTAGAGACTTGAGGCCAGTGTCGATTGTGATCTGTCGCTCTCCTTGCTTGCTCACTACAGTTGCGAGAAAGGATAGGCTATGGGAGTAGTGTGTTCCTATGGCGTTACGGTAGTCGGTGTCCATAAAGATGAAAGAGCCAGGTTGTAGTTCCGTCACGCCGGGGACAGTTGCGCAGAAATCTGCTGTACCTGTTCCTCCTGTTGTCACAACTTCGACGTTGAAGCCCTCGTCTTTGAGTGCTTGGGCAGTATCGGTGAGGATCTCCATTGATTCGAGGCATTGTTTCTTGCGGTCTTCAAAGTCGGGAAGATGTTGGAGATGACCCTCATAACCTTGCACTCCAATGAGTCGCATGTGCTTCAGACTTCTGATATGCTTCGCTAGCGGTAGAGCTCCATCGGGCCGGGTTCCTGTGCGATGTAGTCCGACATCCAAGTCTATCAAGACTGAGATGGGGTCCTCAATACCCGACTTTTCCAGCGCGTCGTTGATAGCCGTCGCAGCTCTCTCATCGTCCACCACAATTCTGATCTCCCGATGCTTTCTGAACAACTCAACCAGCCTCTTGACTTTGGCCGCTCCCACGATCTCACAAGTAATGAGAAGGTCTGTGAATCCGGCAGCAGCAATCGCCTCGGCCTCACTCAACTTCGCGACGCAACCGCCCTTGGCACCAGCAGCGACGAGTTTCTTTGCAACAATAGCGCTCTTACTCGTCTTAAGATGGGGTCGAATGTTTCGCCCAGTTGGAAGTAGTCGGTCCATGAGTTTCTTGATGTTGGCATCCATGACATCAATGTCGACGATCATGGAGGGCGTGTCGAGCGACTCGAGGCTGTCGCCTACTTTGGGAGAGTACATGATGACGGTGATGATGGTCGAAATGATACGGACAGACAGACAAAGAATGTAGGTAACTGGTGTAGCACTTGGGATATCTCTCGGCTTCAATTCTGGCTTCCTTGGGTTATCGTTATCTCCAAGACCAGGATCATCAGTTCAAGGTAACGTTGTACAATACTGACACAACACAGTGCGTTATTTTCCCCCGCTTCTGCCAAATCCGCTGCGGGGTGTTGATCTTGGCTCTTTATAGCCTAAACCCACTGACACTCCGCTCTGGAAGCAAGAAAAGACAGGACCAAACTTGATACAGGGTAACTTATCACAATGAATTCAATAAAAGTTATCCTAAGCTTATGCTAATTTAGACAACTATTTTTATCATTTAGGGTTCAAGTCTTAAGTCTTTCCTCCTCGCCTGGTCTCTCTCACAGGAACCATCGAAACTCGGGCACGGCTGGCCCGTTGCGCAGACGCTTCGTCGGGACGTCAGCAGCCGTAGTTTTCCTCCCCGCTCTGCGATTCCTCCGCATGTTATCAAACACCATATACCCACCAAGAAGACCCGCAATGAGGCATCCACATGCGCCGAAACAAGCAGTCGTGATAAGAGCTGTGGGGTATTTGGGTTTCTCGTTCTCGCGGAAGATGTTGCTTGATACGAGACCCATTAGATTAGCGAGCGGGACGCCGACTGAGGTGAGGACTACTCGTCGACCCTCATGTGCAATGTTGTTATTATACCACGTTGATAAGAGGACGGAGGGAGCTGACGTTCCCCAGACCATCATGAAGCATGCGTAGTATGCTAATTGCAATTGGGCCTGGACGTCGGAGATGGCGGCGTAGATTATGAAGCCGATGAACGTAAGGGCAAAGCCGAGCATGATGAATGGGAATCGAATGCGTAGAAAATCAGAGCTGAAAGCCAAGATGAGAAGCATCACAGCACCGCCGACATTTGGCGCGACTATCATAATTCATCAGTAAAATACCACAAGTACAATGCATCAGCCACTTACCAGTGTAAAGATTCGTTTTGACAGGTCCATATCCCAATCGTTGGATGATCTGAGGCATGAACAGCGCGACGGATTGAATCGGCACACCAAGACAGATCTCGATCAACAAAAAGCAATACGTCGTCGGATACGTAAAAATCTTGATCGAATCTTTAAAGTTGAACTTTTCCTGCACAACAGATGAAGAGTCCACTTGCATGCGATGAAAAGCCAGGGCTTTTTCTTCTTCGCCGAGAAACTTGGCTTGCGCTGCACTGCGAGGGAGGTACCAGAATGCAAAGATCGAGAAGAGAACCGAGGCTGAGCCTTCGATGATGAAGAGATATCGCCAGACGAAGATTTTGGAGTCAATTTGGAAGACACCAAATGACAAAAGACCGCTCTGTTGCCGTTAGCTAAGGACTCTATATTCGGAGGCAAGGGAACGTACAAAAGCATTTGCGATATTAGATGCAGCGTAAAACACGGCCAATCGACGCGCAAGTTCACCTCTCCGATAAAACGTAGTCAAATAATAAATCACCAACGGGAAGAATCCCGACTCCGCCATGCCAAGAAAGAAACGCAGCGCAAACATGCCACCAAAGTTTTGCGTGCAAGCAGCAAGCAAAGTCATGGATCCAAAAGTAAACATGAGGATCGGGAGGACTCGCGCAGGGCCGTATTTTTTGCCGATGATGGCGGTGGGAGGAGCGAAGATGACGTAGGGCACGAAGAAGATTGATACGAGGAGGTTGTATTGGTTTGGCTTGAAGTTGAGATCTGTCGCGTGTTAGTTTCTGGGATGATGGGGAGTTTGAGGACGGACCGTCGCTGAGACCGACGGTTTGGGCGTTGCCTAGGTTGCCTTTGTCTAAGGCGTTGAAGAGATCTGTAGATGGTTAGATGAGTTGTGAATAGTGAGGTGAAGGGCCTTACACATGATGGCCAGCACGGGCATCAAGCGGACATCAAATTTGCGACAGAGTTGACGTTCGGCGATATGGTCGACCTCAAGGACTGTTTCTTCTCCGATGTCTTCGGCGTAGGTATCGTCGATGATGCCATCGTCTTTATGATCTTTTGTGTCCATGTCTATCAATTATCCGTCAC
This sequence comes from Fusarium denticulatum, assembly GCA_013396175.1. Classification (NCBI taxonomy): domain Eukaryota; kingdom Fungi; phylum Ascomycota; class Sordariomycetes; order Hypocreales; family Nectriaceae; genus Fusarium; species Fusarium denticulatum. The sequence goes on along the minus strand of JAAOAK010000072.1, from coordinate 95,147 downwards.
TCAACGACCCAAATTGGCTGCGACTGATTTTGGATTAGTTCTGGTAAGACTTGAGATGAACAAAACAAAAAGCAGCTTCAAGCCAGTTGTTATATTCAATATCTTGCTTCTTATCTCACCGTAGCATGAGACTGGATATGCGGGGGAGACAAGATAGAGGTTGCAAGGGCTCAGATTCGGAGGTTACATACTCTACACACCTGTCAAGATAGCGATACCCTGCAATCATCATCGCAGCTGACTCGAAACACAGTGCTACCAGCATAAGCGCAGGTTACCATCTCACACGAGGTTGGTGCTCCCTCCATGTAACGTAGAGCGACGATCTCGACCCAGTGCAAGCTGGCCACCAAAGACAGTGGAGGTTCCACCGGATGCCCGATTTCGGAAATCCGTGCAAAAGGGCCGGCGCGAAATAAACCTCCGAAGCTTAAAGACACCATCGTCACTCACAACAGCCATCGGCGTATCTTCAGATTATCGACTGAACCACGAATTCGTCTCTAGATTGAGACACAGTTTTGCAATATGAGCAATCAACCACCTTACCCGCTGCACGAGTCAGTCATTGACAGGATTGACCCCGAATATGCAGCCTTTTACAACAAGCACATCATCGACAAACAACAAGTGCACCTCCAACCAGTAGAGGCATCACGAAGCAGTGGTATCCTCATCCCCGGCAGTGGTCCTATACAACCAGTCGCAAGCACATTCGACTACGCCATCAAACGTAGAGAGAGCGAAGGACCTGATGTCAAGGTTCGGTGCTTCACCCCAAGTGGCGACAAGCCCGAGAACGGATGGCCTGTGTGTATTTACTACCACGGTGGCGGTTGGGTTCTCGGTACAATAGACACTGAGAATGTCATCGCGTCGCATCTATGTGCGAGGGGGAAATGCGTCGTCGTGGCTGTGGATTACAGGCTGGCGCCTGAGAACCCATTTCCTGCGGCGGTGCATGATTCATGGGAGGCTGTTCTTTGGGTTATGGGCGAGGGCAAGGAGGTTCTTGGGCTGGATACGTCCAAGCTGGCCACAGGTGAGAATGATTCGATTGGGGCAACGCTGTTTGTGCTAATTGATTGATGCAGGCGGTTCTTCTGCAGGCGCCAACTTGGCTGCTATAATGTGTCAGCGAGCAGCTGATCGGGGATCCCCCAAATTCTCCCTCCAACTCCTCTCCGTCCCCGTGATGGACAACACCGCCGACACAACCAACAACATCTCATGGAAGGAAAACCAACACTCCCCTGCCCTTCCAGCACCCAAAATGCTTTGGTACCGAAACCACTATCTTCCCAACAAGGAGGATTGGGGGCATCCCGAAGCTAGTCCCATCTTCTGGAAGGGAGACTTCTCAAAGTTGCCGCCTGCTTGTTTTGTCGTCGGTGAGCTCGATGTATTGAGATCGGAGGGCGAGCAGTTTGCTAAGAAGCTGCAAGATGCTGGTGTCAAGGCGGAGCTGAATGTCATGAAGGGCCAACCTCATCCGTTTATTGCGATGGATGCGGTTCTTGAAGCTGGGTCGAGAGCAATTACATTGTTTTGCGATGCGTTGTACAAGACCATGTATGAGAAATGGTGAATAGAATCGACGAATTGGCGATTTGCCCCGAGAAGCATCCCATGCGAGACATGTTAATTAGACTGTACAAATCGTCCAATCACAATTTCTTGCTCCGTTTCCTCGTAGAGCCTGTGGTCGCGACTGTGAGAAATATAGCGCTTGCGCCCAGGAAGAATGCCAGGTTGAAGTTTTCTCTAATGTTGAGATACACCAACACACCGCCAAGTGATAGCAGGAAGAACATTATATAAGATCGAATGATGATTCCAGATACGCCTAGCCCATCGGGCGTTTCTGGGATTGGTTCCAAAATGGCTGCAGGCATTTTTAAAATTGGGTAAATGTTGTCGCTCTTTGTCGGGAGGGTTTCCAGAGTTGATTGGTGATTGGAACAGACTATATATGGAACTACATGTACTCGAGATGTAGAGAGGGCAAAGCCCGTATTTATATCACGGTAGACATCATACTTTAGAAAACAAACTTTGCATTTTGACGCATCATACTGGGCAGGCGTAAAAGTCAATCGCCTCAAAATTAACCATGTCTAGTTATGCTTCCTGAGAAAGTTTCATTATACCTTTGGCGCTACGTATGCCATAGCTGATATGACACGGGCTCCAAAAGCCTAAACATTAATTCCAGTGTGGCAGGGTGCTACTGACCTCATCATCGTTGACGAGGCACCAGACGCCCTTTAGTCACCTCCCACCATTTCTCAACTGCTCGACGGGTAGCCTTGTTCGAACAGTGCATTTTATACTTTAGTTTGCTACTGTCCCTCCCCTCATTATCAGTAAAAACAACAAGGTAATCGGTTCTACTAAAGGGATCTAGTGTCGCAGCCTACCACGGTGTGAGTACCAGGAATGCCACTATCTTTTTTTTCGTAGCTTACATGTATGCTGATTTTGTTCCCCGATTTCTTCTTGCTGCTGAGGAATTTATTCAGACTCGGATAGAAGCCCTGGAGGTCATGTGTCTAGCCAAGATGACCGTTTTCGAAGCCGTAAGAGACGAGGAACGAGCTTGCGTATCCGAAACACACTGCCTTGATCGTGCCTTTGTTGTTTTTGATCGCCCTGGTGAATTTCTCTGAACAGTTGTGCATACGAAACTCCTTCCATTTGGTGTAGTAATGGTAGTTGGGGCTAAGTGCGCATAGCTTGACCGCATCAAGGCCGTAGGATTTAATACTTTTGGCTAGGGGGGGATAATGCCATTCGAATCCTGCAGACCATCCTTATAGCTGTTAGCACTCTATGCGACTTTGATCCTCTAGCTACCTTACTCCAATCGTTGTTATCATAACGAGCGATCCATGCTGTCCTTTGGTCGCTCACCGCACATAAACATCCAAGCTCCATGCGCTTGCCATTGTGGAACTCCTGGAGTTCCACCTCGTTGCTTTTGATGATAATGTTAGTTATTTGCCTCTAAAAATTAGATTCAACCTACCAACTCCAGCAAAGAGGGCTCTGTAGGATGTAGAAAGACTTGCTTATAGATACCGACACCGCAATCTTGGCTGCAGGAATGTCTCCCTCTCCCGCTTCTGGGCGTTGCCCAGGCAGACCTGGGTCAGCCTCTGGAGAACCGGCCGCTGCCTTTGATCCCGACTTCCCTTGTCGTTGCTTTTGTCGGTTCTCTAGCTCCACTTTCTCCTTGTTCAGTTTGATCTCCTCCTATGTCATCAGCCTAAAGTTGGTCTCGTACTCAATCTGGACTTCTCTTATCTCCTTGGTCATTTGTGCAACGCGCAAGTCTCGCTTGGCGATGAGATTCTCCCTAGTAATCTGTAGAGCTCTGGCACTCTCTTCTGCCCTTTTTATCAAGACTGCATATCTATCACTCTCTTCTTGTAAAGCCTCCTCCGTGTCGACGTCATGTTCCTTCTGTGCCTCTTTAATCAGTGCTTGAAGGTCCTGGCGTTCTTTAAGAAGCTCGCTCTTGAGCCCTTGTCCAGCCGAGGTCTTGTCCAGGCTCTTCCCTTCGTCGACCATCTGCTTCTGTAGATCGGTGGCTATGGGCGCGTTGTGGCCTGCCAACGAGAGGATAATCTTCCTGGCAGATTCCGCCGTGTTGTTGTATCGATGAATAGAACTGCCCTTTGAAAGCATCCAGCCCCAAAATTCCGGAGTGTCTTTGAGCTCTTGCTCTCTCTTGGTGGCTTTCTCTGCAGGGACTTTATCCCACATAGTGCTCGCCAAAACCACCTTTTTCAGTGCATCTTCACCACACAGCTCTTTGAAAGTGACCAAGTTCTTTTTAGCTGAACCTTGCATGCGGACATCGGATATTCGGTGCAGATAGACTATGTCATGAAGACGAATTTCGTGCTTGTAGGAATCTGTGAGCCAAGCAGCGATCTCGCTAAGGACTTCAGTGTCACTTCTCCCAGTATCATCGAAGCCGGGCGTGTCAATGAGATATACAGTAAAGTCGGGTGTCACCTCGTACGGGTATACGTCGACGATAGATGTGCCTGCCATGCATGAGTGCGATTTCTCTGAGAGAGGAGAATGTTGCCTATTAACAAACGTGATGTCATGTCGTGACCGATTGTAGCAGACTTGTCGGTGCATTTTGTTATGAATGAGCTTTTTCCTGAGCCAGTTATTCCCATCAAGGCGATGAAGGCATCATTTGGTCTTCAAAGTCAGCAACGCGATCTTGGTGACATTGGCTCGATATGACTTGCTCACCTCGGGGCATGACCGCTACGAAAGCTTTTGGGAACAGGATCTAACAGCCCCGCTGCCACTGGACTGGGCAATTTGTCCGGGCCTTTCATTTTCAGGTGGCTGGTTGGCTCTGGAAAGTTCTAGGTGAATTGTTATCAGCTTTCGTGATCGCTTGAAGACTACTCTGTGTCGTAATCTTATAAACTGATCTCGGGGCTTGTTGAATTGAGTATGGTTACATAAAGCTAACTGAGGCACATCTTTGCTTATATGCATAGAGGGCCACATATCCCTGCGCCATGTCAGCATTGGGCTTCCCTGCAGCCAACATATGCGCGCGGAAAGGGCTCACAAGATTTTCGAAGATGATTGTTTAACAATGCAAATACCAGGAAAGCAATAGAACTATTATAGCTTATGGAGACGCAGAGGCTACTTTATCACTATTCTATCCTAATTTCTAGGCAAGTCTTGCAATTAATTCCCGTCCATGACAGAAAATCGACAAATGCTGGGTACTGCTGGCTAACCCTTCTAGGCTTGTGACTGACGTGCATATGCACACTTCCTTGGTTGAATCACGCTGCACAATGAGACTTGTGGATCTGGCGACTGCTGTACAGCCATCGACAACCCCCCTTAAAGATTGACTCATCACCAAGGTACTCTCTAGGCATTTTTAATCAGGTTGTACCATGACACATGGCAACCCAACCTTCAGTTAGCCAAGATCTTGCAAATACGTTTCTCCGCTTCCCTACTCTTCGCTCACAATTATTTGAGAATTTAATATAAGGATATCCAACATGGGTACCTTCAGCCTTGATGCTGACGCACTCGTCAATCAAGCTGTATCCTTCAAAACATTTCTTGGTCTCAAGCAGCCGGAGCCGGGAGACAAGTTCTTCCTTGTTATAGGTCTTACAGGAGCTGGCAAGAGTACATTCGTCTCCAAGTGCACAGGTGCTAGCGTCACCATAGGCCATGGGCTCTATTCATGTGAGTATTGATGCGGCTTCTCTATCAAGCTTACGACCAGACAGAGCAACATTTCCATGCAACAGAATTCCTCAGCTAATTAACAGGTACTAACTCATTGGGCGTTTTCCAGTACACCAGGCATGGTCAACATATATTCCTTATAGACACACCCGGGTTCAACGACACCAGTCGCTCAGATATCGAAACCCTGGAGACTTTGGCAACCTATCTCGGGGCCTCATACACAAATGGCGTGCGGGTCCACGGTATCATAACGTTGTATCCTATCATTAATAATCGTATGGCTGGATCAAATTTAAGAAGCTTGACAATTCTGAAAGAGATCTGTGGATTTGATTCCTATAGTAATCTCGCCATTGTCACAACTATGTGGCCAGAGTCTCCAGATTCTAAGAACAAGGCAATTCTTGAAGACCGAGAACATGAGCTTTTGAAAAACTCTGACTTTTTCAGTGACCTTGTTAGCAAAGGGGCGAGAATGTTTCGAGATTACGACGAAAGTCAAAACCCCGCAAACTCAGAACATCGCATTATCGATACACTACTAAGGCAACTAGAGCACGGCAAACATACTGTACTTCAATTACAGCGAGAGGTCGTGGACGAGGAAAAGAGTCTTGGCGAAACTGCTGCAGGAATAGCAGCCGCCGAACATCTAGATCAAACTCGCCTGGAACACGAGAATCAGCTACGAATACTGGATGCAGAAATGGAGAGAACATCTTCAAGCCCAGAACAGGAGTATTCTCTTCAGCTGCAAGAGCTAAAGGGTGAGGTGGGTAGAGAAATCGAGGAGACGAAGCGAAGCCGTCAGACTTTGGTCAAGACGATGATAGATCTACACGAAACCGAGACAAAAGCGCTGAAGCAACGAGTCTTGAAACTTCAAAGCCAATAAGAAGCCGAAGTTCAAAACAAGGAGATGATTTTACAAGACGTGCAAGAGTCGTGTGCTGCGCTTCACAGGGAGATAGCTCGCCTGGCAAATCGTCCGCAACAACAACAAATTGTTGCACGTCAGACAAAAAGTCACCAGAAGGCTCTATCAAAGGCCCAAATGGATGCCGAGAAAGTTCGCAGAGACCGCCAGAAGGTTCAAGGGTACACGAAGGAGATCGTTGGTGGTGTCATGAATGGAATTGCTGCAAGTGCAGTTGCTGGCGGTGAGTTAGCGAATAGTTTGGAATGTGCTAAAAGCTGACTATCTGTTATAGTTATGGGTGGCCTTATGTGTACTGTGATGTAGATTCGCCTGATTAGGGTAAACTATTCTGGCTACTACTTAAGAGACGAAATAGACATCCACTTATATCGAGAACGCCAATAGGTTTTGTCGGATATGCTAGATTCATCTACCACAATATTCGGACTTAGACATCTACACAGGGAATAAAATTAGCAATACTAGGACTCACATATCCACAATAGCAGTAACAATCACTGCCTCTAGATCACTCAATTGTATCTCAGGCCATTCATAGCTGAAGGGACGGATATCTTCGATTTGACCATTTGTACCACGTGATATGCATGCAAGGTCCAGTTACACAGTCATCTTCGCAGCCTGATTCTCAACGCCACCGCGCTTACACTGCCAATAACCTTCAGCTTTCTCTAAATCTCGGAAACTAGCGGTCATTTGATGGCTAGACGATTGGTGCCTGATGATTGCTTTATTCAGCCCCAAGCCCGCATGGTGAGGAGTTCTTCTCCCCTCCCAATTCCTCTTAGCCGTTACACTGCAAGCGCTCCTTGACAGAATCAATCTGAACTGAGGTGAATAACTCTCATCGAGTCCCAAGACGATGGAGAAGTAACCATTGGTCTCAACTATAGTCGATTGTCACTGACACATAGAGCCCTGTGTAGTCCCTTCGCGATGACGTCGGAGGCGGTTCCCGAACGGCGGACGCATGATGACTACCACGTCGGATGGGTCTGCGCCCTGCCCACCGAACAAACCGCAGCGATAGCTATGCTGGACCAGAGGCACGCAGGTCTCCCAAAACCGCCGAACGATAATAATACGTATACACTCGGATCTGTCGGCAAACATACTGTTGTTATCGCCTGTCTGCCTAAGGGCAAAATCGGCAATGTCTCAGCCGCGACTGTTGCCACAAACATGATATCTACTTTCCCGAGTATCAGGTTTTGCCTGATGGTTGGCATCGGTGGTGGCATTCCGCCCAAGGTTCGTCTCGGCGACGTCGTGGTTAGCACTCCTGTTGGGGCGTTTCCAGGCGTAGTCCAATACGACTTGGGAAAGGCACACCAAGGAGGCACCTTCGAGAGGACTGGGACGCTGGATAGTCCGCCGAATGCGTTGCTAGCAGCCTTGACGATGGTTGAGTCAGAGCATGACCTGACTGGCTCTCGGATACCTGACTACCTGAGAGAACTGGAGCAAAAGTGGCCAAGATTGGCACCCAAATACCTCAGATCTGATTCGCTGGAAGATCAACTGTTCAAGGCGAACTATTGCCATGTCAGTAAGAGTACTGCAGATAAAATAGTCGTCCTGATTGATGATCAGGAAGCCGAGGAAAGTGATGCAGAAGACGACTGTCGCTTCTGCGACACAGGCCACACTGTGAAAAGGAAGTCTAGAGAGATGCGAGTGCATTACGGGCTTATCGCATCTGGGAACGAAGTAATCAAGGATTCCATCTTCCGTGACAAGCTCAATATGGATCTAGGCGGTCATGTCTTGTGTGTTGAGATGGAAGCGGCAGGGCTAGCTCATAACTTCCCCTGTATTACCATCCGGGGCATTTGCGATTATGCTGATTCGCATAAGAATAAGGCGTGGCAAGCTCATGCAGCTGCTGTGGCGGCTGCCTTTGCGAAGGAATTGCTGGGCCAGGTACAGGCAAGTGACGTTGAGAGGGAGCCTACAGCAAAGAAGATTCTGAGCCAAAGTGAGTAGATCAGGATTTAATGTACAGTAACAACCTCCTAACTTATGCCCTAGTTCATGAAACTGTTTTGCGAACCGATTCAAACATCAGAGAGGTGAAACGTAAGATGGACAAAAAAGAGGACATTGAGATTCTCGAGTGGCTCGCGCCTGTAAACTATGGCCCTCAGCATAGTGACATTCTCAGCCAACGACAAGAAGGCACCGGCAAGTGGCTTCTGATCTCCAAAGAGTTTCAAAATTGGGTCGACACTGGAAAGACGCTGTTCTGTCCAGGCGTTCCTGGAGCAGGCAAAACAATCATCACGTCGATCGTGATCAATGAGCTTACTATCCGCTTTGGAGATGATGACACTGTCGGGATCGCATATATCTATGGTAATTACCGGCAGCGCGACGAACAGAGGCTTGATCATCTGCTCGAAAGCCTGCTGAAGCAGTTAGTTCAAGGACAGTCTTCTATGCCAGCAAGCCTGAAATCTCTTTACGACAAGCACAACGTCAGGAGGACGAGAGCCTCAGTTGAGGAAGTCTCAGCCACTATTCACTCCGTCGCTAGTCTATATTCTCGAATCTTTGTAGTGGTCGACGCTCTTGATGAGCTCAAGGAAACAGATGGTTCCCGAAACAGATTTCTGGAAGAGATCTTCAAGTTACAGTCCCAATGCGGCCTGAAATTCTTCGCTACCTCAAGGTTTATCCCGGAAATCATAGGCAGATTCGACGGAAGTACGACGATCAATATTCGCGCCCGAAATGAAGATGTGCGAGGCTTCTTGGACGGCAAGATCTCGCAGTCAGGCCAACTTCTACAGACTCATCGTGAGATGATCAAGACGGAGATCGTAAAGGTTGTCGATGGAATGTAAGTTTTCATTACGTTTCCAGTTCGAGCTGCGAATGACAGCTACCCAGGTTCCTCGCACAACTTCACTTTGACTCTGTGTCAACGAGATTGACACTCAAGCAGATCAAGGCTGCGTTGAACAGTCTTTCGTCTGGGCCAAGTGCATACGATATTGCTTATGATAAAACCATGGAAAGGATCGCTGGCCAGAAACAAAGCTCTAAGGAGCTTGCTATGCAAGTTCTTTCGTGGATAACCTGTGCCAAAAGGGTTCTTACGACATTGGAACTCCAGCACGCACTGGCAGTCGAAGAAAGTGATACCGAGCTTGATAACGAAAATCTGTACCGCATAGAGGATATGGTCTCGGTGTGTTCTGGATTGGTTACAGTGGATGAAGAAAGCGGGATTATCCGATTGGTTCACTATACAACACAGGATTACCTCGACCGGACTCGCAATAAGTGGTTTTCAATTGCGGAGTCGGAAATCACCATAGCCTGCATCAGGTACCTTTCGTTCGATGTTTTCAAGGGCAGCTTCTGTACAAGACGGGAGGAATATAAGGATCGTCTGGTGCAAACTCCGTTTTATCAGTACGCATCTCACCACTGGGGGCAACATGCTCTCATGGCATCTATGGATGGAGACAAGGTGATCCTGGATTTCCTCGAAAGTCCAGCGAAGCTATCTGCCTCAGTCCAGGCAATAATGGCCTCCAGACCTAATGGTTGGGGATATATCAAAGATATTTCACAAATGGCAACCTAAGTACCAACTGCAGCATACTTTGGGCTATCGAAGACAATGTTGACGTTGTTGGAGAATGGTCATCTTGCAGATTCAAAGGGAGTGAGCTGTTGGACGCCTTTGTCATATGCTGCAAGATATGGGCACGAAGAGGTCGTTAGGATCTTGCTTTCCAGGGGCGACATCGACCCTAACTCAGAAGATACGATATGCAAAGAGACCCCGCTTTCTTGGGCTGCAAAGAATGGGCACGCCACTATTGTCCAATTGTTGCTTGAAAAGGAGGGGATCTTGGCAGACCACAAAGGTCAGCAAACTCCGTTGTCGGTGGCCGCAGAAAATGGCCATGCGGCAACGGTAAGGCTGCTGCTTTCCAGACATGACGTTGACCCTAACTCAACAGACCAGCAGAGACGAACGCCCTTATCTTTAGCCGCAGGAAAGGGGCACACTACGGTTGTCAAACTCCTTCTTGAGAATGAAGGGGTTCTTGCAGACTATGCGGATGGAAAAGGCCGGGCTCCGTTGTCATTCGCAGCAGAAAACGGCCACGAGGCGGTGGTCAGGCTTCTACTTGCAATAGACGCCGTCGACACAAACCGCAAAAGTTCTTATTCCAGGCGGACGCCTCTTGAATATGCAGTGAATGGTGGCCATGAGAGAGTGGTTGAGTTGCTACTGACGAAGACACGGGTAAGCTATGGTGGAAACTTGCTTGGGTCTGCCGCGAGCAAGGGGTATGAAAAAGTCCTGGCGCTGCTCGTAAATAGCAATACGATCCCCGACCGGCAAGGAGAGGATCAGGATGCTATATCCCAGGCCACTGACAAGAAAGATAAAGCACTTCACTGGGCGGCTGAGAATGGGCAACTGGCATTGGTTGAGGCCCTGCTACAAAAGGGAGCAGCCATCAATGCTCACCGGCGGAGGGAACGTGAATGAGGATGTGGGGGCACACAGTACCTGATGGAGGAGTCAAAGACAGCACTTCATCTAGCAGCTGGCAACGGGCACGAGGCCATTGTCAGTCTCCTATTGGATCATGGAGCGGGCATCAATGACCTTTGTACCAGAAAGACCACATCTCGTATGGTTCAGAGGAAAGCGACAAGGCAAGGCTCGTTCAGTCGATGGGACCGAGGATGGAAGCAAGACATGTTTGGTTCAAGTATGCTTTACGGAGACGGGATGGATGCAGAGCCACGAGCAAACATAGTGAAACAAACGGCAATTCACTTAGCTGCAGAAGGGGGTTACAAGGCTATAGTGGCATTGCTCTTAAGTAGAAGAGCAAGGGTTTGTCCAGAGTATGCAGCTGAGTGTTATCCAAGCTCTTTCCCTCCATCAATATCATACTACCTAGATCACAGAACTAGGTAAGATATATATCTTATTTTCTATGTATTGCTTTATATATATTACTTTATACTTATAAAATCTTTCGGCCACTTTATCCATCGGTCATAATATCCTCCCAGTAGTTCATCAACAACAATTATTATGCTTCGCCCCCAACCTTCCATAAACCAGGACCCGTCTAAAGCATGGGCCAAAGCACCAAAATATGCAAAAATGAGCAAGGCGGGTGGCTTTCGCTCTTGTAACAAGTCAAGATACTCCTTGGAAGTCGCGTGTAACCATATATATGGTGCTGACCAGTCCTGATTGTATCCCCACTCAGCTCTCGCCTCACTGCTCATATTTTCGAACTGTTTCATATATGTATTGCATTTCCTGAGTAGATAGAGCGACTCGTCGTAGATGGGTGCGTCGGTATTGCTCTCCCAAACTTGTTGTATACTGCGGAAATGGTCATCGTGAACAACTGGTTGCTGGTCTGGATCAAGTTTATCCCAGTTGCCGATTTTTGTCAAGTCATCCAGTGGGCCTCGACATATCCTATCATATACAGGATGTAGTACTGCGTCGATGCTGCGTATCGCTGGGATCCACCCATCTCCGAGAATGCGGGACTTGCTGTCGATAGACGCCCCATCGCAAAGAGGTCCGAAGAAGGCCAGCACATAAACCATGTTCAAACAAGAGAAGGCGTATAAAGCATCACTATTTCCGTCATTCACTTGGCTGATGCCGCTTTGAAATCCCCGTAGTGCTATGTTGTGATGATAGGCGGCGATACAGACAAGCCGCGGCTTGTCGGCGGGGTGTCTGTAGGCAAGGTGCAGCGCTGCCACGCTTAGAATGCCATGCATGACGAAGGTATACTGGAATCCAATATTGGGAAACTTCTTTTGCCAATAGTGATCTCCAGCGGGGGACTTGATGATGTCTAAGCTCGTTGAGATTGTCCAGTAGTGTAGCAAGGCAAGATCATCGGGTGTAAAGGTTGTGGTTGAAGATGCTGATTGTTCATGGGGCTCGACGATCCTCGGTACCCTCAGCGAAGCAGCGAGTGCTGCCTCATCCGTTTGCTGGGCTGAAGCGGGTGAGGAATGACTGACTATGGGGGATGGATAGACGCATAAATCGCCACGGCGGACGCAAGCGGTACATGCTGGTATTTTCTCGTCACACTACCACGCAGAATCAGAAGGCTGGTCCCACCGTATCAGGTAATCACAGTAAAAGAAGCGTAAGAAAAACATGCCTTGACCCGACGCTTCCTGCAGTCATTACAACCTGTTTTTGACTTCTTATGCAGTCGTTTCTTTCGGTTCGTCAGGTGATCCGATGTCTCTGAAGGTGATTTGTCAAGGACCATCCTTGGCAAGGGTCGTGGGGGGCGGCAAAAGAATAAAAGATTAGTCTTGTTGCTAAACGAGGTTTGAAGAACGTTTGTTTGTTGCTAGACAGAGAATTGAACGAGGGATGAGCCTCGATCTCCCTCTTAGCTGGAAACGCAATAAGGTGGGGCTGGCTGCCGCAGCTTTGCGATATACGCGGACCTAAACGCGTATGACAAATAGAACCCAATCAAACGTCTGGCGGGAGCCGATGATCGCGATGGCCGACATACAGGTTGCTAGCTTTGGGCTTAGGTTGACCTCGCCTCAATGGTGCCATCAACATTGCGAGTCTATCACCAATATTGTTTCCAATCTATTATTGCAATTATGTCCCGATACCTGAAGAAAAATATAGTTCTTCATCATGAGCTGCTAAGCTATTACCAACAGTCGATTTAATGTCGAATTGATTCCTAGAAATCAGAGTCTTCACACATCACGCCCGGCTCCTTTACCGACAGACGTAACGTACATAAATATGTTACCCCACCCTCGGAATTTTCCGTCCATCATTTATGGAGACCTCAATGAGAATCAGATAATATTCGTCTCATGATTAATCCAACAAATCCAACTTCTAGGAAATAGAGAGAGGAAGGAAAATATGGCATAGCTTGATGCTTTATATAAAATATTGCAACCTGCATTTAACTTTTAATTATGGCATTTCTTGCGTATCGGCAGATGATCCGATGTCACTGTGATGATCATTCGTCAGAGGTCGTGTGCGGAGCGGGCGTCAGAATGAGTTTAGGCCTCCGGGAGTCGGGGGGAGGAATACGTGAAACCTTCCTCGGAAGCAAAAAAAATACACGAGCCTCACAGGTTTGGCGCACACCAAGATTCGCTAGTCATCCACTCATTTGAGACCCTTGACGAGTTTGGCTTACACCGAAATTCGCTGACGATCCACCGACCGGGGGGTTCGGGTATTATTGCTCCCTCATGTCGGATTGGGAAAGAAATCACGGACGAGCTGTGGGGCCGAGGAAGTGGAAATCAGATAACGACGGTGGTCTAGCCAGGGTCAGTATAGATCAGCAATGACGTTGACGGGCCGTTGAGCCTTGTGTTTAGGTTAACCTTGTTAATTTCGTGCGTTTGAGAAGCTCGGTTTATCTCCCACCGAGAGCTGGTGTTTCAATTCGAGTAGATTATTGGAGGAAGTATCTTGAGGGAACGGATGTCAAGCCAGGTCAGTGAAAAACATGTCAGCATGTCAGACTTTGCCCCTGTGGCTTCTCTCACAGCGCATTGGACAGAAAAGTTCTGACTCGTTACCGTCTGACACCAACAGGAGCGGATGGATGCATCCACTACATATCTCAAAGCGCCTGCTGGAAAGTTACATAGTTACATACTTTGCTTTGGCTACTAGAGCTTTAAAATAAATCTCAACCAGATATTGGACAATCGTTTCTCTTCGTATCACGTCTTTGTGAGTCTTTTCTTCTGCTTATCCATTCCTTCCAAGTCATCTTTAGTAACAGGATTCCGAATGTCAATAAATACCCTTTCCACTTCGCTCAACAAGAACTGCATTGGATTGCAGTGTGAATGATCAAGCCCATCAACCTCGCCAACGTCATGGATCACCAGCTTTGTTATCTTACGACGCAGTCCAACGATACTGTCCATTACATCTTCTGCCTGGGGCAAAGGCCATAAACCCCCTCGTGCGAGACAAAACGTTATTGAACCCAGAATCATGGATTCGCAGCGATGCGGTCCCATCCACTCTGCATGCCGACACCAGCGGGGCTTCTCATCGACGACCAGGAGATCATTGATGAGTTTTCCGATGATATCCAGAAGTGCTTGGATGGTCATGAGACGATTTGCAGATATCCGCTCTGAGACTAGATTAGTCATTGTCCTGTTGACGAGTACCAGCAGCTTACCTATAATGTCTGGCTGCATGCTGAGTTGGGGAACTTCGGAGCCATCGGATTCCATGAGCATTCTTCTTGCTATTCTGCAAAACGAGTCTTTACGGCCAAATTCCCATGCTATCCATAGACTCTTGGCCATGGAGACTTTTGGAGCATTTGCATCATCCTCGACCTGAGACATCCACCTTCCTATCCAAGGCTCCAACATATGTGTGCCATCATAGTAGTTTGACAACACTGTAAGGTCGTACAGGTCATCTATTGATGGCGTTCGGGGCACCCGATCGAATTGACCATGTGATATGTGTAGAAAGGTGGATAATGCTTTTGGCTCGTCCTCTGGTAGCTCAACAAGCCAATCTTCGCCATTTGTTGGTTTCGACTCCATGAATTGCCCGAAGAGCATACGCTCAAAGACCGGCGATGCCCTAGCTAAAGCCCTTGAACAGGCTGTAAAGGTGACAGGGTCCGTTTCTCCAACACAAAGCTTGACATCCCCGCGTGGGTCGAACACAATGTTTCCTAGGGACATTGCAAGATGATATGCAGGCTGTTCACCTAGAATGAGCGCATTTCAAACACAAGGTTTCAATTTTATATGATGATCGCAACAGGCCTCCGAGAAAGCATCTTCTCAAGTGAAAATTCAGCCTCAACTAAGAATAGAATTTTGCCAAGAGAATTATCAGGGTTAATTACGTTCGAGCAATGGCCTCAGCCACAAAATGGGCCGAAAGACGCTGGTCGGGCGGCTTAAATGGAGTAGTGTGCTTTAAATAGGCAATACGAGAGTGGCTGAGGTGATTTTGGGATCGGCCCCTGAACAAGTCTGAAAATTCGGGCATTTAGTTAAAAGTAAGCTTAATCTGAATAGCAGAACAGATTAATTCCTAGCATATACAGAGTATAATTATAGTTACGGAGTACACATTGACTCTATCGCATTTGTCTTATTTCCTGTCAAATACCTGTTTAACCCTTGTCGCTGTCAGCTGTACAATGGCAAACAACTAGTTGTGATTGGCCCCACGGGACCTCGCGCACTGGAACTGATGGAGACAATACTTCAGTCGGCGTCCAGTTTGATCCGTGACTCATCAATAAGAAAACGCGTTGCACACTCAAAGGAGGTTTACCCTCAAGTCCGAAACAGCTCTTCCGAAAGCGGAGTTCCGATTCCATCAACAACGAGTTCTCGATATCGGTCTCGCTTTCGCTATCGCTATCGGAGTGTCAGTGGGTCCGTATGGCCTCAGCGTGGACCCGCTGGCGCTAACGGAGTACGGAGTTAACTGTCAGGATGGGTCTTTGGCATCATTTTCGGCAAATTTTCCCCGGCCCTAACCCAAAATGGGGTTTGACTCACACCATGCAGTCAACGGCATTTGAGATCTCGGACAATGATCTCGTTATTCAGATGCTGCATGGCTAAGTGCACGAACCTAAGGCAACACACAATCTTGAGACTACACAAGGCTTGCTCCCGTAGTAGGTTCGGCGTATTATAAACTCACGGCGACTGCCAATAATAAGGTAGTCTGCCCTTCCGTACTTCCAATGCTGTCCATAGTCACTCGCTCTTTGTCAGTAGTCAATCTATGTATTCGGTCTGCTTCTTCGACATGCCGTTCAAGCTCGATCCTGAATATAATGCGATTTTGAAATCTCTTTTTGGCAACAAACTTACTCCCGCCTCTATTCCGGTGGGAGATGGAGCCTGGTATTGCTGTTTTCCCCGACCCTAACTTTCCTATTGATCAGGTTACAACAAGAGACTTCTCTGCCGACACCTCGGACAGCTAAATGATCCTTCTTCGCTGGTACTCTTCGAACCACAAGTCTCCAAGCGCAACGGTGATCTACGCTCATGGTGGGGGTATGATTCTGGGCAGTGTCAAGGCTTACGATAAAGTAGTGGCGGCACATGTCGCTCGCACGGGAGTGCCGTTTCTCGCAGTTGATTATCGCCTTGCTCCGGAGCATCCCCATCCTATCCCCGTCAACGATGTTTACGCCGCTTTGAACTGGCTCGTCGCGCATTCAGAAGAATTCGGAGTAGATACCAGCCGCATTGGTATCATGGTGATAGTGCTGGTGGCGGCCTGGCTGTAGCAGCGGCCCTCCTTGCTCGACAGGACGATGGACCCCGTCTTGCGAAGCTAATCTTGCTTTCTCCCATGCTTAGTGATCGCACAGTATTGGCAGACAAGCACTTGACCCCGTTTCTGAGCTGGAACACCACGGATAACGAGACCGGCTGGCAGGCCCTATTGGGCTGTAGTAGGGGTAGAGAGATGGTGACCGAAACAGCCGCCCCAGGACGCATGGTGGATGCCACAGGTATGCCGCCTCTGTATATCGAGGTGGGCAAGTTGGATCTCTTCTGAAAACGAGCTGATTGAGCTTGCAACCAAGTTCTACAAGTCCGGCATCAGTGCAGAGCTTCATATATATCCAGGGTGTCCGCATGGTTTTGACATCTTTCTCTCGAGAGGAACTGGCGTCTGCATGAGGGCCTTTGAGAATCGGGACCGAGCCATTAAGAGCATCTATCCGAGAGATTCATAATGTGATCTGTGCCGGACAGTATCTACAGCCATCGTTTATACCCCATTCATCCACATAATGGTAACACCATCTATTTACAGTGACGTTTTCCTTCCAGCGGGTCGAAGGTTTCCCTTACTAAACACTCTAGTCTAGCTGGCTCGAACAGCTCTGCCCTTTGCTTCAATACACCCATAGTCAACATCACCTCGATCCGGCCACTTGACTCCACAGATTTCTTATAAGTTTTGCGAGCCAGCGCAAAACCAGGAATTGGATTTCTTACAGATACTGGACTACTCGGAATAGCTCCTCTCCCTCTGTTCTAATGCTTCTGATTCTGGCAAAAGAGTCTCGTCAAACCCATGCACCGCATTCTGAGTTCGGACAGCGACGACATTGGCTGCTGCTGCTCAGAACTTATCTGCTATATTTTTGGCTTCAGTCACAGATTTCTCAGTAACGAAGGCGAGCATGATGGTCGTTACAAGGAGGAGGGCTGCATCACAATATTGGAGACAACAATACGATTCTGCACCGCTCGGTTTTTGTCATATGAAGTATCAATTAGCAGGCTCAGTGGAGCCTCTGATTGGTATTGGGGGTTTCCTTGGCGCTGAAGTTTGTGCAAGGTCAACGAGAGTACACAATAATTGGGAGGTTCTGGCGTTGATTCGCATGCAATGGGCTCTGAGCTTAGACGCGGCACGATGGGCCCTCTAGGGCAGTGGTATGATCCAAGGTCGCAATTAGTAGTGGGAACATACCCAAATCTCCTTGAGAACTGCGTCGAGGTGCGTTGGAATCCCAGGTTCTTACTGTAGTCATTGATGAATGCACTACTCTAGCGCCACCGACCTGATCGTCGGGACCCGGATCATCGGCACAGATGTTAGCGTGACTCAGCTTACGATGCCCAATCATATTCTCCAACAACTATTCTATTGAGGATGAAGCAAAGGAACAGAGTTTCAATAGATCAGAACCGTTTGCGATAACGGTTAGGCCCGCCGGTTGTGATGATGTGGCTTCGGGAATCACGGCTACGGCACGAGATAGGGCATGATTACCAAGGGACCAAGGGTCCTCCTGCTGTCGTAGGTGGCTCTATGCCTCCGCTCTCAGCTGTTCTCTTCAATATGGTTGTGCCGTCCTCGGTGCCATGGAGGAATTACCGGTTGTTACCAGTTGCTTACGGGATTGTCTATCAGACAAACCGCATCACTGTCGAGAGGGTTCAGTTGTTTAAATAGAAGTTTACGCTTGGCTGGTCCCCTATTTTGTTGACCCCTGACATTACATTCCAGACAGCCATATGCTTAAAGCCAAAGTACTAGCCATAGCGTCAAATAATGAGCCGGCCCTACGTGTAATTGTGCATATATGATTTGCCACCAGTTCCAACCGTCCGTTATGATTTGAGACCAGTTTCTCCAGATATGACGCAACTGCCACCTTTATCGTTTGGGAGCCGCATCTTTCATTTGCTTTTCGACGTCATAGTACACCTCCGGTCCATCTACAGCGCGATATTTCGTACCCTTGAGCCGTCTGGCTAGTGCATTGCTATGAGGGTCTTTCGACCGACGTGACGAACGTGGCTGGGAAGGTAGTGGACATGTGAAAGGCGACAAATCTGCTCGACCATGAAGACGTCAGAGAGGTATTCAGAGATAAAAGGCAGTAGATCGTCCGCTTCAGTGACGTCTTGTCCTGCATCCAGACA
Organism: Fusarium denticulatum; assembly: GCA_013396175.1. Lineage (NCBI taxonomy): Eukaryota > Fungi > Ascomycota > Sordariomycetes > Hypocreales > Nectriaceae > Fusarium > Fusarium denticulatum. The sequence goes on along the minus strand of JAAOAK010000072.1, from coordinate 76,462 downwards.
GACATCAGCTCCAATCTTCAACAACAGCACAAAACAGTCACTGGCTCACCACTTTATCATACCTCACCAATCTATAAGCATCTTACAGTATCAACAATGACTCAGCTCACCAAGCTTCTCATCATCCTGGCAGCCACCAGCGTAACCCTCAGCGCCCCAACCATGAAACCTCGCCAACTCGCCGGCGAAGGCAGCTTCTTCGACTCCGTCTTCAGCGGCACCGATAACGGTGTCGGCTATGGTGTCGAAAACGCTGAAGATAACGCTGCCAATCTCTTCGGCAGTAAAACTACCACTGGAGGCGGCGGCAGCACCACCAACCCTCCTCCTCCGCCGCCCAAGGTCAAGAGACAGGCTGACAAGATTGCCAACGGCGCCGCTACTGATCTGCACGCTGTTGGACAAGACAAGGCTGCGGATCTCGTCCAGACTGATGGAGATAATGTTGATGGGCAGCTTACTCAGGATGCGGCTACTCTTGGAGGTCAGATCGGGGGAGATGAGGAGGATTTTCTTGAGCGTACGGGTGATATGGTCCCCAGCAAGATGCCTACTCGCCGTGCTCGGGTCTTTTAAGCTTTTGTGCCCGTTAGAACTGTGTGAAGATGTTAGTGGTTGAGGAGTCTATGGGGGGTTACACTGAGGAGAGCGACAAGCGTTGTCATTAGTTAATGTATTCTTAAAGCAAGCCAGGAGTAGGAAAGTACTTACATAATAACATTAATTACCTGTCATTATCTATTGTTGCATTCGGTCTCGGGATGTCCTGAACCCTGGATCTGACTACCCGCTAATAGTATGGAATGCGGGGAATCTGCCAACTTGCTGGTCTGAAATCCGAAATTTATGGGGACGGCCAACAGCGGCGATATATCGCCAGTCTCCTCTTCAATTTTCGCATGCTTAAAGGGCGGGTGATCGCTGCTCTCGTGCAACTTCGCGGCTTTGGTCGTCATTTCTGATGTAGATCTCGACAGCAAAATGAACATTTACCTCGTTGCAATCCCATTGGTGTCGCTGCTCCTCCTCAAAGCACTCTTGGCCCTCTTTCGGCATTTGCGCTCAGACCTGAGGTCTGTTCAGGGCCCGAGTGCCCCTCGATGGACACTCGGTTGGTATACTTGGAAAGTCTGGCAAGGCTCTTTTGAGCATGTCAACCGTGATCTCCACAAGAAATACGGTACGTTCATGCACACATATATGCCATTTTCTTGTCATTAACGCCTCAGGGTCTGTCGTTCGCTATGCACCCAACCGCTACAGCTTCAGCGACCTCGAGGCAGTTAAAGTTATCTACGGTCTGGGTACTTCGTTCCCCAAGTCTCCATGGTATATACCCTGGGGCAACCCTGGAAGTAACAATCTGTTCAACGAGAGGTCCTTGGCCAAGCATGCACACGATCGAAAGCAATACCAGTCCACTTACTCCATGTCTTCATTGGTCAACTACGAAGCCTTTGTCGACGAGTGTGCTGAACTGTTGAAGAGTCGACTGTCAGAGCTATTTGCTCTAGGCCAAGTGGTCGATATGCATCATTGGCTCCAATGCTATGCTTTTGATGTTATTGGTATGATCACGTATGGAAAGCGTCTGGGCTTCCTCGATAAAGGAGAGGACGTGGGGAATGTCATCCACGCCTTGGGAGAGATACTTGGCTATTCAACAATCGTTGGCATTGTCTTTCCCACCCTCCACAATATCATTGTTCCGATCATGAACTTCCTGGCAGGGAGTAAAGGACAAGGTGGAGCTTATGTCACAGCATTCACCAAGGCGAGGATCAGTGAAGCGCAGTCAAAGCCCAAGGCTGTGATCCTGGATGACAGCGACGCCTCAGCGCAGTCTTTTCTGATGAAATTCCTTGCCAAAAACACTTCAAAGCCAGATGCTTTCACCCCATCCCACGTCATAACCGGCTGTGTTATCAACATGGTCGCAGGATCCGACACAACTGGCATCAGCCTCTCAGCCGTGTTATACTATCTTTTGAAGAACCCCTCATGCATGGACAAGTTACGTGAAGAGGTTGGCACGTTCACTGCCAAGGGTCAGCTGTCGACTTATGTTACTTATAAACAGAGTCAGGCAATGCCGTACTTGCAGGCGGTTATCAAGGAAGCCTTGCGGTTGCATCCAGCCACTGGACTACCCCTTGAGCGTGTGGTGCCCAAGGGTGGTGCTACCATTTCAGGGCGTTTCTTCCCAGAGGGTGCGATTGTTGGGATCAATACATGGGTTGCGCACAGGGACCGCAACGTCTTTGGCCAGGATGCAGATTCATTCTCGCCTGAGAGATGGCTGCAAGATGATGAAGAGCGCGTCGCTTTGATGAGTCGATTCTGGATGCCTGTAAGTTCACCCTTTAATAATTTCAGGCCAATTCATTGGGCACACGATCACTTTATGGCGGAAATATCATTTAGCTGACTCAATTTCCTCACAGTTCGGCCTTGGCTCACGAACCTGTATCGGCCGTCATATTTCCATGCTCGAAATGTGCAAACTCATTCCTGCTTTGGTTCGGGACTTTGAGTTTACTCTGAGCGATAATCTGGTTCAGAATGAGTGGAAAACGCAGAATTACTGGTTTGTGAAGCCTCTTGATTTTCAGGTCTGGGTGAAGCCAAGGACAAGTACAGGGTATAATAACTCAAATGTGCATAAATTCATGACGGACCTGCACAAGTTAAGCTTGATTAATGTAGGCTAGTCTGTGTTTGTCTCAGCACCCCCGCTCCCTGATCGGAGGCTGATTAACCCCATGGGGAAATGCTCGGAATCCTGTCAATGACTGCTGCATGACAAGAACAATTATTTTATTTAAACCCGAATCCAATACTTTCTGTTGAAAGCCTGTAATCATCTTTCCACTCCTGCCTCTTCGTTCAGTCTTTGTGTATAACGTATATAGCATTTGCACAATGACTCTTCTTCAGACAACAACACCAACCCCCAAAGCCGACCGTAGGTTTCCCGTCTTATCTTCGTTATCAGCACTGACAAGCCCAGCAATCGTCGTGGACGGCACGTCATTTGCGCTCAACGGCAAAAATGTCTCCTACCGCTTTCACGTTGATCCAGCGACTGGCGATCTTCTGCTCGATCACTTCGGCGACCGCGTAACAGAAAATCCTATTGCTCAGATCATGTCCAACGGTGGAGGATGGTCAACTCAAGCTCATCTCCGCCGAGAATTCCCAGACCTTGGCCGTGGAGATTTCCGCACTCCTGCTGTACACATCAAGCACGCCAAGGGCTTTACCGTTTGCAACTTCAGGTACAAGTCTCACACAGTCATCAAGGGAAAACCTGCGATTGAGAAGCTGCCCAGTACATTTGGCTCAGATGACGATGTTTCAACACTGATTATCCATCTGTACGATGAGTATAGCTCTGTTGGCGCGGACTTGTCATACTCTATCTTCCCTAATTTTGATGCGATCGTGAGAAACGTCAAGATTATCAACAAGAGTGATGATGTCATTACTGTTGAGAAGTTGTCCAGCTTCAGCGTTGACTTTCCTCATGAGAACTACGAGATGCTGCAGTTGCAGGGCGAGTGGACCAGGGAATGCAACAGAACTCGCCGAAAGGTTGAGTATGGAATTCAAGGGTATGTTGTCGTCTTGAATGAGGGAGGGTCTTGATGGCTAACTTTGGTGCAGGTTCGGAAGTACTACTGGCTACTCATCTCACTACCATAACCCATTCTTGTCAATGGTCTCCCCAACAACAACCGAGTCCCACGGCGAAGCTTGGGGTTTCTCCCTCGTCTATACCGGCTCCTTCAGTGTCGAAGTTGAGAAGAGTCATCAAGGTCTCACTCGCGCCCTCGTCGGAATGAACCCATGCCAACTCTCTTGGCCACTGAGGTCAGGCGAGTCACTGCAGTCGCCAGAATGCGTTTCCGTCTTTTCCAACCTCGGCATTGGCGAGATGTCACGAAAGTTCCATCGTCTGTATCGTCAGAATCTCATCCGAAGCAAGTTTGTTTCTGAAGAGAGACCTGTTTTGTTGAATAGTTGGGAAGGGCTGTACTTTGACTTTGACGACAAGACCATCTACAAGCTAGCGCAAGAGTCAGCCAAGTTGGGCGCAAAACTCTTTGTACTGGATGATGGATGGTTTGGCGACAAGCATCCTCGTGTCAACGACCATGCTGGACTCGGAGACTGGGTTGCAAACCCCAAGAGGTTCCCCAGTGGCTTAGACTCTCTTGCTAAGGACATCACCAAGTTGCAGGTCAAGGATTCGGACGAGAAGCTACAGTTTGGACTCTGGTTCGAACCTGAGATGGTCAACCAGAAGTCTGAGCTCTATGAGCAGCATCCTGAGTGGGTTTTGAGCGCAGGTAACTACGCTCGCAGTGAAACTCGCCAGCAGCTAGTCTTGAACGCTGCCCTCCCAGAAGTGCAGGACTTTATCATCAGCTCAGTATCCAAGATCCTGGAGACAGTTCCTGTCAGCTATGTCAAATGGGACAACAACCGAGCGATGCATGAAAGCCCCACGCCAGACAACCACCACGCATACATGCTCGGTATCTACCATGTCTTTGACGTGCTAACAGCCCGATTTCCCGATGTCCTCTGGGAGGGTTGTGCATCTGGTGGAGGCCGTTTTGATCCTGGCATCTTGCAATACTTCCCGCAGGTTTGGACCTCGGACAACATGGACGCTTTCGATCGCATCCACATTCAGTTCGGTACATCTTTGGTCTACCCGCCTTCAACGATGGGCGCACATGTCTGCTCTGCACCAAATGATGTGACTGGACGCTCGATCCCCATGAGCTTCAGAGCCCATGTCGCGATGATGGGTGGCTCATTCGGTTTCGAGTTGAACCCTGACCATACGCCCGAGGAAGACAAGGCGCAGATCCCGGAGCTTATCAAGCTAGCCGAGAAGATCAACCCTATCATTATCAAGGGAGATATGTGGCGGTTGGTGTTGCCTGAGGATTCCAACTTCCCTGCTGCGATCTTTGCATCAGAAGATGGAAGCCAGGCTGTCTTGTTTGCATTCCAGATAAGAGCCACTACTGTTCTCAACTATCCTCTACTTCGACTGGCTGGACTTGACCCAGCGGCGAGATATAAGCTTGATGGCGGAGAGACATACTCGGGCGCGACGTTAATGAATGGAGGAATTCAGTTCCGATTTGGTACAGATTATGATAGCAAGGTTGTTCTGCTAGAGAGGGTATAAATGAGTCAGGTAGAAGGTTATATAAAGATATCAGGAACGCCAAACGGTTGAGGGAAAATGGAAACACAGGCACGACCACATTAGATAGATTGCCAACATGAACAACGCTCTTTCAGATCAGTTAAAAGAAAGTCCGATCTCGGGATCAAACTGTCCACACGATATCGTCGCATCCTCCCAACTCGTCGTCACAACAGGCGTACTCAAGTCCAACAGATCGAGATTACCATCTGGGACCCAGCCCAACGGATCCACGGGCTGTTCATCTTCGGGCGACAGTTCCTCAACAATCGCTAGCCTCTCATCGTTTCCTGCATCTTGCATATCCCATTGTAGATCGAGATGCGCGTTGGGATCTGCAAGAGCAAACAATGTCTCTGAGTGCTTGAGAAGATTGGGTAACAAGTGAGATTGAGCGCCTCGAACGGCTGATAGAGCATGAATCACGACTGAGAGCAGGTCACGAGGGCCATTTTCGAGGGCAGAGTATGTCCAGCCGGGGAGTTGAGCGGTATCGGCGAGACTGACGCCGACATCGAAGAGCTTTTGTTCCTACAAAGTGTCAGTATCCCATGAGCAGTCAGAAACACCAATGAGTCTTACCATTCCGATTCCATGACAGTCTTTTGACTTGGTTCCAACAGAGCCCAAAGCCGACATGATGATCTTTCCCGCATCCATAGGAAGCGAAGGCGGAAGAAGTAGTCCAAAGCCAGACGCCGATGAAGGATTCTGACCAAACGCAATCCGCCACATGGATATCCGAAGCCACTGTTGAGTGATGAGCGTATCGAATCGCTGACTCTCAATGATCGACTGGTCTGGCTGTACACTGCAGAGCTTCTCATTGATGGTATTTACAAGCTTCAGATCGTCGAAGCGCTGATCATCGCCCTCGGGCTGCCATTCGTACAGTGAATATGGAAGAGATTCGAAGAGACGAATGTGGTTTATAAAGTCGTGCATCACTACGGGGCAATTTGAGTCGACGATTTGGGGCTTGTTGACTGTGCTTCGAAGCATGACGGATCTTCTGTGCTGGAGAGCAAAGGTTCTTGAATGCGTTAGTCTTGGGATGAAGGAATGCGTGGACGGGCTAACCTTTCTGTGACAAAGAGTAGCCAAAAGACGCGTCGTCTCTTCTCGCGTTGTTCAGCAGGTAGACCATAGTAGCCAGACTCTTTTGTCAGGTCAAGTGACTGAGCGAGGGTGATGCTCTGATTGAGATAGAACCAGGCGTGACGCGGATCGTTGAGATTACCATAGCTTGCAAAGAGGAAGAAGGAAACAAGTATTGAATCCAGAGTTGTATCATCTATCACGCTGTATTGGCGGAGTGAGGTCTCGGCCAGGTTGACAAGCATGTCGCCTGTTAAACGTGGCTCGGCTGGAATTTGCGCGTTCAGGTCATTCTCGCAATTGTCGATCCTCTTGTCCAGGCGGAGTTGCATTCTTGTTGCGGCACATATTGCAAGGATTAAAGCGTATCTGGAAGGTGGTATATCGTCCAGTCGAGCTGCATCGGCGAGGATGTCGTCGTCAACAACTGGCATAATAGGGTAGAGAAACCTCTGGAAGAGTCGTATGTGAGCAACGAGTGATAGGGACATGCGTTTGCAGAGGTCTCCAGTATCGATAGTCGCGTCATTGGGTGGTGTTGTTGAGTCTGACTCCGGTTCTGGTTCTGGTTGTGGAGCAGGGTCGACGTTTGTTGGTGGAGATGAGAATGACTGGGCGTTGGGATGGTCTGTTGAGGCATCTTCACGGCTATTGCTAGTGGAACCAGGCGGCGCTTCCGAGGTGAGTATCTGGAATTGATACTCATCAATACCCAGACCCTGTCTCAGCTGCGTCTGTCGTCTCCCCTGACCCTGCTTTGGGCCCTTCCTCCGAATGCTGTGGCGATACTGGCAACGGAGGTCTCCGATGTGACAGTTCTTACAGGGCAGCCCACGATCACACTTGACCTTGCGGAATCGGCAGTTGTCGCAGACCTGGCCGCGCTTTACCGGGATAGTCGACATTGTCGCTCTTAGATCCGGGGTTTCGGTTTGTTGAATGCTTAATGGAGATATAGTCGGCAGATCCAATTCTTTTCGCCAGCGTCATTTCTCGTGACTCTCGGTCCGATATATCAAGCGATGAGGGGTATCCACCACAAACTGACCATTCTCGAGGTCACGATGGGCCCCGGGCTAAGCATTCTTCAAGTGAGGGGCTATTCCGAAAGGGGTAATGTTCGGACTGTAACATTAACCCCCATGAGGCGGTTTTCGGTTCCCCATGGGGGACTTGGGAACACAAGCGATTGGGAAACATGCGAGAGGAGGATTCAATTGCTCCAGTATATAACCTCAAGATGCGTTGCTGATCAGTTCGAGATCTACTCCATCAGACACTCATCAGCTCATTCATCTACTCACAAACATCAACTCTCAATCACAATGGGCAAAGAGATCATCAACCCTTCGGTTTCACACGCCGAAAGCTACGATGTCGAAGCTTCGGTGGCAAAGACGGTTGGCCACGATACCACCGACCAGGCTCGTCTCGGTGCCCAGGCTGAGCACGACCTCCCTCCTCTCGAAGCCGTTCGCAAGTATCCCTGGACCGTTGTCTGGTGTCTCGTGGTCTCCATGTGCGTCATCATGGAGGGCTACGATACCAATCTCCTCTCTAACTTCTACGCCTATCCCGCCTTTGCCAAGAAGTACGGCCATTGGAACGAAGAGACCAACAACTATCAGCTCTCTGCTCCTTGGCAAGCTGGTCTCGGTAACGCTGCAGGAGTTGGTTCCTTCTTTGGAACTCTTCTCAACGGTTATCTCGTCACCAAGTATGGTCATATCAAGGTCCTCATAGGCTCCTTGATCTCTCTCAGCTGCTTCATCTTCATCGTCTTCTTCGCTCCCGACACCAAGGTCCTCCTCGTTGGACAGATCCTCTGTGGTTTCCCCTGGGGTGTCTTTGCTACGACTGCGCCAGCCTATGCCTCGGAAGTTCTTCCTATGTCGCTTCGAGTTTACATGACCAGCTGGACCAACATGTGTTTCATCATCGGACAGCTCATCTCTGCTGGTGTCATGGCTGGTCTTGTCAACACTCCTGCTCCTTGGGCGTATCGCATTCCCTTTGCGCTCCAGTGGTTCTGGCCAGTTATTCTGGTGCCTGTTCTCTGCTTTGCTCCCGACACTCCCTGGCATCTTGTTCGACTTGGCCAACACGACGAAGCCCTCAAGAGCCTTGCCCGACTTCGACCTCGTGCCACCGACGCTGAGCTCCGCGATGCCCTTGGCCTCATCGTTTATACCAACAGCCTCGAGGAGCAGCTTTCCGTGGGCACTTCATACCGCGACTGCTTCAAGGGCTTCGAACTTCGACGAACCGAGATCGCCATCGTTGTATTCGCTGGTCAGATTCTTTCTGGTCTCAACTTTGCCTACAACTCGACCTACTTCTTCCAGCAAATCGGCCTCGACTCAAATACTACCTACCATCTTAACGTTGGCGGAAACGGAATGGCCCTGTTTGCTACCTTGGTATCTTGGTTCTGTGTCATGCCATACGTTGGAAGACGTACAGCCTACCTTTATGGTATGTTCACTATGGCAACTGTCCTCTTCGTCATCGGCGCTCTCAACACCCGAACCGAGAACCATTCCATCGCTATGACTCAAGCTGTCCTCACTCTCGTCTGGACCTTTGTCTTCCAACTGTCTGCTGGTCAGCTCGGCTGGGCTCTTCCTGCTGAGATGGGCTCAACCAGACTCCGACAGAAAACCATCTGCCTTGCCCGTAACGGTTATGCCATCACTGGAGTTGTCGCCGGTGTTCTTCAGCCTTACTTCATGAACCCGACTCAGTGGAACCTTCGAGGTTATACTGGTTTCATCTGGGGAAGCACTGCTTTCATTGTCTTCGTCTGGGGCTATTTCCGTCTCCCTGAGACCCGAAACCGCACCTTTGAGGAACTTGACATCCTCTTCGCCAAGGGTGTTTCCGCACGCAAGTTCAGCTCCTATAAGATTGACTCTTTCGAGGAGGCGGACAGCGCTGTTCATCAGACCGAGAAAGCTTAGTCTTTGCAGCCACGTAATTGAGAAGACCTTGCCCTCCGATGAGGTTACGGAATGGAGTTTGGGTTGAAGGGGAGGGAGTCGGTTTAGCTGGTGGATTGGCAGTATGAATTATGATTCAAGTCTAAATAACATGATTATGTGCAACACAAGCCTTTTTGTGCCCCTTGAGGTGATCAGTGATCATCCAGTTTCTGCAGAATGGCCTGCATAGTGGCTAACAAACAGGCCATCATTCCTCAACATCTCTTTCTGTCATCTCATGTTCGCCTATAGTGATTCGAGGTCCCTCGAAGTTCTTTCTTCCATCCACAACCCACTGGATGGCCGATATTACCACAATGACACCAAATGCAACAACACAGTAGTTCATCGTAGTTCCACTAACAGGTAATGCTGGAGGGAATAGGAAGAGCACGGTGGTGACAATAGTATACACCAATCCAATTATGTTCGTTGTCCATCCAAGCCAGTTGGGTAACTTGAAAGCTCCTTCGGGCAATTGAGTTCGACCACTCGCAAGGTGCAGAGCGATGGGGATGCCATAGCTGAGACCAAGAGCAACCACGGACGACGCGACAATGGCGTTGAAGGCGACAGTAGACCCCAAGTAGATACAGCCAAAGATAACCACAATCACAACATTGAGATACAGGGCGTTCATGGGTACACCAAGCTTGGGGTGAACCTTCCACCAGATGCGTGATGCTGGAAGTCCGCCATCTCTTGCGAACGCGAACATCATACGTGATGAAGTCGTCATGACTGCGATTGCAGCAAATACCAGGCAGAGAAGAGGAAACATGAGCAGGCAAATGGCCCCGACTTTGCTGTTGGTGGCTAAGTAGAAGATCTCAAGGAGAGGACCAGCAGTCGAGCCAATGATAGTATTGGCGTTCTTGATACCTCCAGAAACGAAGAGTAACACGATGAGAAACAGGAAGCCAGTTGAGATGCCGATGTACTGACAGTACAGCATGATCTTGGGACCCTCGCTGGCTGCATTGGGGGTTTCTTCAATCATGTGAGCAACGGCATCGAACCCTGTAAGCCCAAGTCCTCCTTGCAAGAGACCAAGGAGCCAGGCAATACCGTCTGGCCAACCCGTTGTATTGATAAAGGTAGCGAATACGTAGTCGGCCGTGGCATAATCGGGCGCTGCGCACGCGAGCACCGTAATGGAGATGATGAAGAAGCCGGCGATACTCCAGACAAGGGCAAGACCGTTGATGCGAGGGAGGAGCGAATGCAGGAAAGCATTGGTTGCGAAGGCGATAAAGGCGATACCGAGATAGATGAGGAATTGGTGCCATCTCTGGAACTCGTAGCTGGGATTTTGGAGCGAGATGATGTTGATGATGAGAGTGCTCGACAAGGAACAGTTCGTCGCAACCAGACACGCCCAACCACTAAGATTGATCCAACCCGTAATCCAAGACAGTGGGATCTTCAAAGACTTGGGGGCAATAGTGGCAACCCAATGATATTGTCCACCCGAAGTTGGCTGTGCTGACAGAAACTCAGCTAGACTTGCAGCAAGCGAGAGATTGCATATACCAGCTGTGACTAGTCCCCAGATAACAGCGACAGGTCCGCCTGATGGTAGAGCGAGTGAAAGTGATGCTGCGAGTGCAGTCCAAGAGTTGAGGATCGCAAAGGCTAAGCCCAGCATTGTCCAGCGACTGAAGTTGCGCTTGAAGGACTGGGAATGACCCAGTTGAGCGAGTTGGTAGTCATCGAGGTTGGTGGTAGGTTTGACATCCATAGTGTCAGATGCATCAAGAGAAAGAAGTGGTCAGAATATCAAAAGGGTTGATAGAATGCCTGGGAACTGCCTCGATTATAAACCTCTGATCCCTCCATTCCGGCCACAACGGTTCCAGCGCATACTATCAGATCAGCAGCTATCAATATCGGCCGAAGCTAACTCGATTCAATCGCGGGGAAGACAATCTCCAACCTCATTCGACAATCAAGCAGGATTTCCGTTTGCGCCCTCCAACTACGCTCCGTTTTCACAGAATACGGCTCCACCGTTATCATTCCCGTGCGGAGAACCCTGGTCTGACTGAAAGCTTGTGATCATGGTTTGGAGATAAGAGGCTGAGATGCTGACACTTGATTCGTCTAATTGTCTCGCCGTCGAAAAGTTGCTAGTCAACTGCTCGAAACGGTAAGAGATTGGGCCACCCTTGACAGCTGCACGTCGGTGAGATTGATGATTATCGGGATAATCTTGAGCGCTTTGGGAAGTTCGAGGGAGACGCTCCTAGAATTAGACTTGCATCAGATTGAAAGTATTGTCCGATTGGGCACACTGATATTAATCTCGGCGAACTCCCTTTCTATCCTCAGGTACTGCACTGCAACGGTCGATAACGAAATAACGGTTGCCATAACTGTAGGCTCCGTATTGGTATCCACCACCATTTTGAGTGCCGAAGCATTGGCTGATGGTGATCTCAACGCATCAAAACGCACACTCTCAAAGCATTCTGGGACTCTGGTATCCGGAATGACATTTGTTTGACTTACGGGCGTTCTCAAAAATTTGTTTCCAAATTACTTCAGCAGCATGAGAACTGTAGAATGCGTCGCGATCTGACCAGTTGCCATCTCAATTGGTGTAAGCTTCGACGCCTTTGCTGCCAACCCTATAGCAGCAGTCATGGGCAGGCTCAGGTCAGGAATGACTGACCCTGTTAGATATTCTGAGACAGATGTTTATCTGATGAAATGATAATTGTATAGACGTGCTGGGGTAGCTGCAACCTTTCGGGTTTACAGTTCTACGGAGCATTCGATGATGGAATGATATCATTCGGCAGTTGTCTGCCGTGAAATCCTTCAGTAGGCACGTTTGTGCCTGACAGCACTTGGCAAGAAGCTTGTTTCTGCCGCTTGTGAGCGATGACTTTTCTCCATTCTCGGCATAGAGATAATTACTTATGTAGGACTTATAAAAACTCTGCAGACTTGTCAGCTTGCCTTGCTATAATTCAACATTTTGACTCATTGGGTCTTATCGGGAATAATTGAAAGGCAGAGTCCTGGCTTTTGGGGGATCCCCTTCTTGCTGCCACAAGACCGCGGAATGAGCGGAATGAATGGCATCTAACAGTAGTCTAATTATAGCATAGCACACCAAGAAACAAAGTACAGAGTACAGAGTACCATACCCTACTCTGTAATGCTAGCTATCTTTTTAAGCATTTTAGTAAGCATGACCTTATTATTACAATCTGCATCCTGCTGGGAACCCCATCTAGATGACAATCTGGCTCACATGGAAAGGCCCGGGAAGTACGCGGGTTTGAATCGCGACGCCTGTACAGAGTATCTTCTGCTCTCTCCTCCATTGGTCAAACAAGCGAATGTGGCTTGAGACTCATTTCCTTTGAGGTTCTCAGAATCTGTTAGAGATAAGGTTAGCCTTTCCCCAGTCCAGCGTTGTCCCAGGTATTCGGGTAGTCTTCGGGCCCTGAATCTCGCAAGTGTTAAATGTGGAGTGTTTCCCCCTTATACCGTTGTTCCAGGCCAGGACTAAACTCAGACCTGGGAGACGGCGTGGACTGATGCAACAAACCAGATCAAATATCATCACGAATTACTCGTTGCGAATTGCGAAGGGGTCCGAGTGACACTAAGATGCAATGCCGTCGAGGCCGCGGTGGGGCGGAGGCGTCCCTTATCTTTCAAGTACCAAGCATTTTGAAGCTTTTGGTCACCAACGAACAAGAAAGTGAGATAACCAGCTGCTGGAAGAAACTACTGAACGCAAGGAAGAACGAGCGTTGATATCCTCATATCTTTCATTCATCCATTGCATCAATCGAGAGACCCCTGCCGCTCCTGATCCCATTGGTACTGGCTCACTTCTGTTAATGAGGCCATTCACGTGGCTGCAATAGTTTGTCTCTCCAACCAAGCCGCACGGCGGTAGTTCGCAGTAGTCCAGACATGCTGAAGACACTAAGCTCAGCCTGCATCAATAGCAGACCTCTCGCGAATAACGATAAAATGTTCAGGTTACCCATCAACGCTAAGCTACGCCCGGGCAGCATGGATTGGCTGTGAGTTTCCCTCATACCAGCCATATGACAATCCTCACTGGCTGGAAATATTCTGGAACCTGGTGAGGGTAGATGCTGCGTAGGGAATGCCACACAATGGTCAGAGGCCCCCCAAAATCTGCGCGTCGCTTGGAATCCGGTAACGCCAAGATAAAAGTAACAGAGCTCACGGCTTTGCAATCCACAGGATAAAATAGAAAGTTAGAGATATTGAATAGACATGGCCAATTGACTGTCAATTAAATACCGCTTGGTTCCTTCACATCTCGCATGGTGTAAAGCTAAATTGCAAACACTAGTCATGCTACTCTCTCCTTAAAACGCCACACCAGCGATAATGGGCGTGGACTGACTCGAGAAAGATGGAGGTCACTTTACTCGAATTGAAATGGCTCAGCCTGTTTACTCTCAACTGGGAATTAAGAAACGTCTCTACATATATGTCCATGGGACTTTTGTTCAAATGATCTGCATCCTTCGTCATTTCTCTCCATCCCTTCATGAACTCTTGATCTGAGACAGTTTGAGTTACCCATTATGGTCCAAGCTTTCCCCATCTATCTGCCTCGGCAGCGGGAGCTGATTGCAACGTGGGTCATCCTGCCCATGCTGTCGAATATTACAGTTGGGCTTCGGTTCTACGCAAAGTCCAAGACGAGAGGTGTCTATGGGTGGACTGACTGGATGATCATAGTATCTGCCGTATGTCAACTTGCCCTTCGAAGTATCCATCATGACATTTGTCTTCTAACGTTCTCGGCAGTTCTTCACAGACCTCCTTTTTATCCTCCTCCTTCTGAGTAGGTCTCCCATCCTTTCCCATAAATTTGACAGAATAATCTCCGCCGAACCTCCATGGCTAATATGTGTCTCGATACCAGTGCTTGTATACGGAGGCATTGGCATCCCTGGATATCCATACACTAGTACTACAGAGCCAACGGACGTTTCGTTAATCCACGATCAGGTACGCCCCGATTAATAACACTTCTAGTGCTGTGTTGGCTAACGAAGACTTTGGCTCATTAGATTGGCTATGCCAACAACATCGTCCTCGTGTTCGCAGTCTACTCCTGCAAAGCCTCGATCCTTTTCCTATATCACCGCCTTTTCACGGGTCATAATGGGCCAATGACAATTATCATATACGTGGCATCGGGTGTAACCTTTGCATGCTTCATGGGAAGCTTCATTGGCTATCTCGCAGCTGTTCGGCCGATTGAGAAATGGTGGGCTTGGGGCGATGCAACGGCGGAGCAGTTCCTCGCCATGGCGAACATCAACATCGCTTATGACAGCTTAACGGTTTTCACCGACTTCTTGATCTTTGTACTCCCACTCAAGTCAATCTGGGGGCTGAATATGAATCGAGGCAAGAAGATTGGTATTATTATATCCTTCTGCTTTGGGTTTATGTAAGTGGCCTTGACCCCTGACATATCATTTACTCCTGGACTCCTACGCAGCAGGCCGTTGTTAACAAGAACTAGCACCTGTTTTATTGCTCTTGCTCGTGTCGTATTCACACATGGGTACCAATGGAAGAATCTCTACGATGAAGGAACCGTGTGGTCCCTTGCAGGCGTCGAGCCAGTGGCAGGTATCATCTGCGCATGTCTCCCTGGCCTACGTCCACTGATGCCCAAGACATTCAAGATGACGTCTTATGGTACTCCGGCGAATCCCAGCAGATTCCGGACTACTGGCACCACGGCGACGGATAATGCCAAGAGGAGTACTAATAGGGAGCCCAACCCATTCAGGGTCCTGAATGATGATAGCTCAGTGACAGAGTTCCGACGAACTGTGAGAGAGGTCCCTTCGAGATCAGAGATAAGCGATGAGTACATTGAGCTTGAAGAGCAGCGGCCCAAGGCTTTTGATACATAGCGAGAAACTTTAGAAGATGACTTGAGACATGTATATAAATTACTTTATTTGTATTGATGATTGAAGCCTTTCATCATTTACACCAAGTTGTTTCATCATGCCAAAGGTTCCTTCGCTCGGAGACTCATACCCAAATGGGACAAGACAAAGGTAGGTATGAGCAACGCTTTGTCCACACCATCGGCCACTTCAACATTAGAAACACAAGCGGCCCCAGCGACAAACCAGGATAAAATAAATGACTTGACATACTCTGATACAGCTACAGACTAATAATGATTAAACAGGCAAAACGACCTTGACTCCCATGTACTCCCGTTGGTGCATGAGCTTTCCATCGATCAGGACTTGATGAGCACCAACTCTATTGTTCACTGTGTCGGTAGGATCCGTACATGTCGCGATCTGAATCTCACGCCATTCTCTGTTGGTGGGAACAAGCTTGCCCTGCTGCGTTCGCTTCTTGAACTCGGCGTACACTCCTTGATCTTCGACACAGCCCTCGCGCTGAATAAGAGGAGATTCTATGACATAGTCAGTAACATAAAGTTGAAGAGATAGTCAACATCAACTTACCTGAAGCTGGCGTCATGCGCAAGTCACCGACGGAACTGTTGAAAAGGACCAATGAGAGACGCTCGTAGTTGCGCTGGTCAACCGGAGGCTTGTAGACACGGTGGCGGGTGGCCTTGAAGTGTCCTCCGGAAACGATCTCGAGAGTGTCACCGATGTTGACGACGAGAGCGCCCGGCTTATAAGGGGCATAGTACCACTTCTCATCCTGGCCCCAGATCTGAAGGCAAGAGACAGGAACCGAGAAGAGCAGGGTGGTCAGACCAAAGTCTGTATGGCCATGCATGCGAAGGCCCTTGGAAGCCTGCTCTGTAGTCTTCTGTACAGGTCTGAAGAGCGCATGCCTGAAGTAACCCTCACCAGTTGGGCTGCCGTGTGACTGGACGTTTTCCCAAAGGTAATCGTCTGGAAGCTCGAGCACGCGGGAGAAGAGAGTCAGGAGGCGGCGGTTGACCGAACCGGTGAGGTAATTGGCAAAAGCCTCGATCTCATCCATGAAGGGGTGGAGGCAGGTAGGCACGCGGTTGATGTCCTCCCAGTCGGGTCGGTACCAGTTAAACTGTTCAATACCATCGGGAGGTCCGCGATGACGCTGTTGGACGGCAAGAGTCAGTCAAGTGGCCCAATTAAATAGATTCATGGATCAACGGCGGGACAAAGGTTTACCTTGAAGCCAAATGGATGTTTGTAGCCAGACCAGACACCAGAGTCAGGGTTGAAGAGCAGACGTTCCTTGTCCTCGTCCGAAATGTTGTTGTACATGTACTGGGCGATAGCGAATTGGCGATGGAGCTGTAGTGTAAGTCGTAAGCAACAGTGGTTCTATGTCGAATGCATTATATCGTACCTGTTCTAGCGAGATACCATAGTTCTCTAGAAATAGGAACCCATCCTCGCGAATGGCTCTCTTGACTTGATTGACCAGGTCCTGCACAACAACAGGATCATCCGAATCGAGTAAAGAAAGATCAATGGACGTCAATTCGGCAAATTGCTCCTTTTGCTGTGTCACTGGCGGGGGAATCCACTCAGGGACGAAAGGCTTGCCGGGCAATTCGGCTGAGGGGGGACTAAATGTAGCGGCTGGCGACATGTTGAGATCTTAAGATAATGTTTAGCTTGAGAGATAGTTGTTATGGATTTCGACTTCTTAGTCTGATGGAGATAATGGTTTAGTGGTTGGTTGTTCTGCTCTTATACAGCTAACTTCACGACTTGTTTGGTCGAGCTCCGCCTCTCGGAGATGGTGTAGGACAGAGTCCGGCTTCCAGAGTTCAACAACGTACGATCAGATCAATTCACGTGCCTCAGGTACCTAGCTCCAACACCAATGTCTATTCTGCCCAAGATCGATACTCCATCGCTAGCTGATTGATGGTGCCTCACCACTATCAATGAAGCTCCTCCCCGAGACGGATGAAGCCAGTGATCATCATGAGCATGCACCTAATTCGGATTAGGGTTGGAGGACATCGGGAGGAGCTAGCGCTGGCTGTGGAGGGGCCGGACAGGGAACTCAGGAGGAGCTCCTCCCAGATAAGTGGCCAATCAGCCAGTCTCAGAGTTCATGCAACAAGAGACGAATATGATAAGGGTGCGGTTATTTACTCAGTACCAAGCTTGCTATCATCATTCAAATCATTCACAAGTCATCGGATAGTTACTCTCAACATCTGCCTCACTGTCCGCCTCATTCTATTCCACAAACAACCATGTCTCGCCAACTCATTTCCAGCGAAAAGTTCCCTACCAAGCCCCACAATTGTAGGTCGCCTAGACCCCAGGTCCTCCACTGAGAGAGCGAACATCACTGACATGTATCAACTTGCGCAGGCCCAGCCACCAAAGTACCTGGTCTGGTCTTCTGCGCCGGACAGACTGCTACTGGTGAGATCAAGCAGGCAACAGTGCGTCCCTAAAGCCCCAGTGCAATGTTTCACCCTCTAACTTATGGTACAGAGAACTGTTCTCCAAAATCTCAAAGAGGTGCTTGAGCTCTCCGGTTCATCACTCGAGCAGGTTGTCAAGTACAATGTCTACCTGGCTGATATGAAGGACTTTGCTGCGATGAACGAGGTGTACATAGATTTCCTGCCTCAGCCCATGCCTTCGCGCTCGTGCCTCCAGGCTGTTCCCCCTGGTGATGGTACTGTTATCGAGATTGAGTGCATTGCGCAGGCTTAGTTGGACTGAAGAAGCCAAATCATAGACCGGGTTTTAAAGATTTTATAGATAGACAATCCTACTCTTGGCTTTCTAAAAATGGTGCATCAAAGGAACACAATCGACAGTTATCCCTTCTGGGATTGTTTGTCATTGGCAGAATTCGTAGTATGCCGGATAATGCAAATCCGCATCAGCAAACGTACATTTGTAAGCCATCGAACCATTTCTCATAGCCAACTTACGATGGGAACTGTGTGTGAGCCGATCCCACCTCGCACGGCTTGGTGAATTCAAGCGATAAAGTCTTGATCATACCGAGGGTGACAATCTTAATTGTTCCATCTAATTCTACACATGCATTGAATCAAGCTCTTTAATACGTACAAATACCTGTTCATAATGTGTCTAGGCACGCCATGATAATCTTGCCGAGCTGCCACTGCTGCCTTCGTCCGAAAACCCTTCTGGCCCACTCCAGAGCCCCATTAGTATCTCCATCTTCAACGCCGACAACCTGCATCATTCCTAGCGTACTTCCCTTAATTAATTGCCATGCGATTACGAAAGCCTTGAAGGCGTACAGCATTATCCAAGGTGCCTCCGAGTCCGGTACTATAGGCGAGTCGAGGTATGTGAGAAACCAGTCGATATGAGGCTTGATGACTTGGGCAGTGTTGGACTCGCAGAGAAACTCGCACGATGGCGCTAGATATGTTGTCTGCTGCAACACAGCATCCATCGTCCCGCCCACGATGCCACACGTATGCGATGGCGACCATATCCGCACATCTATCATGGCAGAGTGCCATGTCGCCTCACATAACGCTCCACGGGGCCAGTTTCCTTGCTCCGACTCTTCCTCGGACTGAACAACAGGGCCTAATGCTTCGAGAGACTTCCGCAATGGTTCAAGCCTCTCCGTACTCATCATCCCTGTCATGGCACTCCAGCCAGATGTTTCTTGAGCACTGGATGCAAGGAATTGGGTGATATTTATGGCACCATATGGGTCGAACGAGGGAAAAGAGCTGGGATCCGATGCCAATGATAAAAAGAGTCGAACAGCATCGGGATACTGAACCGGTGGACCAGGGACGACGGCAACTAGTCTTTTGTGCGCCCACTCCGCTGCTGAAGGCGCCGCCCATTGATCCTGAGGGCAGGGCAGCTCGTGCTTGATCTCGAGGTGTGAGAATTGTCGGGGTATGGAGAGAAACTGATACCACAGCGTGTCGATCTGATGGGCAGCGAAGAGCGTCCTCTTGTGCGACTCGGCCTCGATGAATGTGTGCCACAAAGAATTGAGGCATGGTGTTTTGGACGTGAGTTCGGTCGGTAATGGTATGGACAGTCCACTTGATCGGGCGAGAGAGATCATCCTGGTATGAGTCTTGAGTCCATATGCCGAGTGGTTACCGCAAAGATACATCATGGCGTATACTTCGAGTAGAATGAGAGATTGTATCAGCGATAGGGTACGTGTTGATTCATCTGGCCCATTATCATCGCCAGACACGAGGTCACGAGCGCGATGATAGCACCTCTCTGATAAGCTCACGCCAGACCCTTGCTGATCACTACGATCCGGATCAACGCCATACTGATATGCTATGCAAAGCATGCTGAGAAGTAAGTGGCTTGGGATAGAGGTTGAATCAAAAGTCGGCTCATGCAGGAAAGGCAGAAAGTGGGATACATGCTTAAAATACAATTGGCAGCCTTGGGTAATCTGGCTGGTCGATGGGAGCCAGTCATTCTGGCCCTGGTTGAGGTCAATGGATCCGTACAATAACCTTTCGGGGCTTCCCTGGTCGAGGCTGAAGTTAAGAAGACTCATTCCAGAGGGAGAGTTCGACATGTTGAGATTGCATGAGGGTTCGAGAAAGTTGACGCCTTCCAACTGAGAAGTTGGGCCCAGCAGCATGGATGCTTGCGATGAGAAGGACGTGCCGAGTATTTGAGTCTGGTCCAGATCCGAGGGTAAGCTGCTGGATAGATTGATGGTATCGCTATCAGTAGATGCCTGTCGAAAAAGCTGATCGGCATCAACCTCCCCCTCACTGGTCTGTGACGGCGGCGTAGGTGCATGGCGCCGCAGGTCACTCTGCGGTGAGTTACCTCCTCGTGAAGCTTTTTCCATATGGTCCAGGTGTTTTCGCTTCATGTGCCGGTGACGTAGATCCGGGCGCGAAAAGGTGGCAGGGCAGAGGTGGCAGGGTATAGAGGCATTGCTTGAGGAGCGAGAATGTAGCGCAGCGTGACGCTTGAGGTTCTCATGGCGGGTGAAGCGACTTGAACATACTTGACATTGGAAAGGTTGGGAGGATGGTGGAGAGATTGCTATGCTGCGAGTACTTGTTGATGCCATTATGGGATGGTTTGTCCGTGGATGTATATGTATACCAGTAACGGAGTATCAATGGCTGGGTTGAGTTGAGATGACTGACAATTCTCCCCCAGACAATTTCCTTCCCCTTCCCAGTTGCTCCGTTTCTTCCCCGCAATGTGCAATCGAGTGTGGGTCATTATCTTCAGGGATATGATAGGCTCCACTAACTTATCTTTTTATCACGCTTATTGACTGAGCCCAGCTATCATTGGTCTATCAAAGCGCCTATCACCAACCGACAATCGCGGGCTCCAGTTTTACTGCCTGTTATCTTTTATCGTTTATCAACTTACCTATCTTACAGCAAACCCATCCACTCAGAAGCATACCCTATATACTCAAGGGCAACATTGTCTGTTTCATGGGCTGGAGTCCTTCCCATTCGGTATTATTTGCACACACCATGCTGTGGGTTTTGAAGAGTCTATCGTAATAGCTATTCTCAAAATTATACACTGAAGTATTACTTGTAACGGGATTTGTAGTGGCAACGTTGATTTCGTATCAGCTCTCTACATCTCCATGTCCAAGATCGTCCTTCATATCACGTTTTGCCACCAGCCATAACATTCAATACATTTCGTAACGCCATCCAAGCTGAACCATTTCCTCAGTAACACCACCTCTAACAACTTTGGCTATCTCCTCAGGATCCCCAGAGTCCAGCCGCCTATTCTCGCGCAAGACGAGCCAGCGGTAGAATGTAATCGTGCCGGCAAATAGAAAGCCGCAACCCATAAGAGTGCCGAATGCTGCATAAAAGTGAGGAGGAGCATAGTATAGGTATGAGGCCCAGATATTGGAGGTGCCACCAATGGCATTGACAAGGGCTGATGCTGCAGCACGCTTAGAGACAGGACGCGCGAGATGGAGATTGATGGTCTTGTAAAGTACAAGCTGAGGGCCAACAGATGCAAAAGGAAGAATCATCATGGAGAAGTAGCGAGCAGGGACATTAAGTGTAGACATGGGAATGATATACATGCCAATGGCAATGGCGATGCATCCGATGATAATGGGGTATGCTGTATTCTTCCGGTCGCTATACCACATCAACACCCAGTAGACGGCCCCAGCAAGGACGTAGGGTGGTGCGGTCAGAAGCAGGCTGACAGTGCTGCCAAAGTTGAGCGAGGCAACCAGAGTCGGGAAGTAGTTGGCAATCGAGCCCTGTGCTTGGGAAAGCAGATTGCACAAGATGAGAAGCAGAAGCTTGGGGTCAGACAGAGCCTTTCCGAAGCTCTTGAGAGTGCTCTCCTTCTCAGAACCTTCAGCTGCACCAGCCGTTGACTCGATACGCCACACGGCAAGGTCTCGTTCGGGCTGGGAAAGGATGCGGCTGTTGTAGGGGAACTCGGGCATGAAAAAGGCACAGACAACACCAATTCCAACTGTCGCAGAACCCTCAATGATGAAGAGCCACTGCCAACCCTTGATTCCGTGTCGACCGTCGAGCTGGAAGATGGCTGCGGCAAAAAGACCGCCGAACGCGTTACCGACTTGTTGGGCAATGTAGAGACTGGCGATTCGTTTTCCGAGCTCGGTCTTGGTATACCATGCGGAGAGGTAGTATATGGCACTGGAGATACGTCAGACATGTCTTTATCACTGGAAGAAGTGAGTGATTCTTACCCCGGAAAGAAGACGGCCTCGGCAACACCGAGAATTGCTCTGACGGCGAGAAGCTGACCATAGCTTTTGACCAGAGCAGTGCAAGCTGAGATAGTGCCCCAAATGACCACGGCAACACAGATGTACATACCCGGCCGAGGAATTCTTGCAATGATGAGATTGCTTGGGATCTGGAACGGCAGGTAACCGACAAAGAGGATGGAGATAGCAGTAGCAAACTCTTCTGTCGTCATATTGAGGTCTTCGGTGATCCCATGGAGTTTCGCGGCGGCCAAGTTCTGACGATCGATATAGTTGAGAATGTACAATATGCCGATGATGGGAAGAATGATGGAGTCGATCTTGCGAACTAACTTCCTGTTCATCATAGCGATCTCTTCTTCGCTGAGGTGCAAGAGGGTTTCGGGCATCCTCTGATAGGCAGTGCTGGTACCCTCGGCATGAGACGAGGGTGACCGCTTGAGGGATTCATCTACAGGGACAGTAGCCATGATGGCAAAGTTGTTCTTGAATTGAAGTGATGAGGGATAAAGGAGACAAGAATAGCTGTCCGGAATTTTCGTTTCAACACTCGTCGGGAGACGAGGCTATAAATCCACCGACAGCCCGGACATAGCGTTATCTCGACACAGACAATGAAGTCCTCCAGCGTCTCGTGGCGGACGACGAATGACGGGGCGTTGATTAGAATGCGGGGATGAAATGCGTTAGCTCGGCGACGCGACTCAGGCTCAAAACTGAAGTCGAACGCTGTAGATACCAGAATCCGGGGTCCAGCCGGGAGTTGCCGTTCTGGTTAGTGCGGTTCGCCAACCAGATTAGCAGTCTTATCGGTTGGATTTACCGATTGCTCGGAGGAGGAGCTCACTAAACAAGGCCTGCAGGAAGATTGACCATTCCCCTGCAGCTGGGGGGAGCTCCTCCCTGTGGATCCAACATTACGCTACCGTAAATGGAGTCGTACAATTGATACCTTGGGAAGATATTGTAGATAATAATTTTTAGTATAATTGCAAGAGTTCATGTAATTCGATCAGGACATATAAACGCATCATAATAGCAGCTCACTTGCTTATCAGCATCAACAACAGCCACCATCTTATCTTCACAATTGCATACCCCAAAAAAATCACTAAATCTGTTTCCAAAACCATAAAGCAACCATGACTCAAAAAACGTATTCTACGGCCCTTACAACAACTATCGAGAATCCTCGATTGAGGTTTCTGAACAAGATCAAGGCTGGGGAATTTCCCTTGATGACCTTTGTTGCAATCCCCAGTGTACGCCAAGCTCAGATTGTTGCTTTGACTGGCCTCGATGGAATCATTCTCGACTGTGAGCACGGCCACATTGGGGATGACTCGATGCACAACTCAGTAGCGGCCATTTCAGCGCTTGGAGTGTCGCCTATCATCCGTATCCGCGGACCTGCGCACGATATCATCAAGCGAGCTCTTGACACCGGCGCACACGGCATCATGGTTCCCCAAATCAACAACGCAGACGAAGCGAGACAAATCGTCGCATCTTCCAAGTTTCCCCCTCAGGGCGTTCGCGGCCAGGGCTCTGCATTCCCCGCTATTGGTCACGGCCTCACAACACCTGAGTACATGAAGTCTGCCAACGAGACCATCATCACTATGATTCAAATAGAGACTCGTGCTGGCGTCGAGAACGTCGATGAGATTGCTGCTACTCCTGGCGTGGACATGCTGTTCATCGGGCCTAATGATCTTGCTCAGTCATTACTGGGATATGTACCTGCTCGAGGTGATGAGCCTGAATTTGTTGCTGCTATTGATAAGATCATCAGTGCTGGTCGCAGACATGGCAAGTGGGTTGGACGTATGGTTAACAATGGCTCGGCTGCAAAGGAGGAGAGGTCGCGGTATGACACTGTAGCTATTACGGGAGATACAAAAGCTATTCAGAACTGGTATATAGCCGAGTTTGACATTGCTCGGTCTTGAGGAGCAAGGCTTATAGATTCGAAGTATCAACCTTAACCTCCTACCCTATTCAGCTTGTGTGTCTCGTTGGAAATTTCATAGAAAGGTTTAAGTGTTCCCGTAGAAAAGTTATGATACGTATTGGACAAATTTCCATGCGTTAATCGAAGATGCACGCGTTTGAAGAACAAATCATCAGCGCTCGCAGCCTTGAAGCAAAACAACATTTGCAACTCTGGGTCTCGATTCGACTACGTTCCGAATCGACCACTCTGCGGTAATTCACATTCGGCTTATGGTCATGTCAGAAAGACAGCCGGATGGCACCTTTCTAGTCGGACAAAAGCCCTGGCCAAACATCCCGCAGATGACTGTGCTGGAATAGGTCTCTATTCGAGCGGACAGGATTTCATCAAGATCGTTGGCGATCTAATCAAAGAAAAGCCTATTCTTTTAAACAAGGACACAGCCGAGGGTATGCTCTTGTCCATGACAGGCTCGAGCGAGGTGCCAGATGGCATCAATTTTGGATTAGGAGCGCTACTAGCTGGTCAGGACTTTGCAGAGAAAAGGAAAGGGAACTGATCTGGAGTGGATTCCCCAACCTCATATGGTTCGCCAACAGGTCACTGGGCGCCGCAGGGGTATTTGCCACGCAAGTGCCTCCACCTGGGGATGCGGCCTGCACAAAGCTTACCAATCAGTTCATGGACTACATTTGGAGTCTCAAGACAGCATAGATGTGTGGGATGTTAGTTTGTAGATAGATTCGAGGTTAACGTAGTGCTTTCAACTTGCTAGGCCAATGCTTCCATCTACACCCAGCTCCAATTTGTAATCTGATCAACGTCTAATTTCCTTCGTAAATAAATCCGCGTAAATAAGTCTGCGCTCTTCAGGAGCCTCTACGCGGTTGGTAAAATAAGGCACTACCGGTCCCAAATGCCAGTAACTATCGATTCACGAACTAATAAACAAAATCTAATGTTCAAGGCTGGTGGAAGTCTAAAGCCAGCTCCGTGTATTAGAGAGTATAAAGAAACTCAATCATTAAATGTAACAGTCTTCGACCTAGTCCGCTCAGCCATGCCTTGTGAAGCATTGAATCGGCGATATCCGCTAGCCTTCACTCCGCCATAAGGGAGAGCACTCTCGTCGTGTATTGTCATGCCATTGATATGAAATGCCCCTGCCTCAATCTCTCGAGCGAAGCGAAGACCTCTCCTAAGATCTTCTGTAAAGACCGCCGAGGACAGCCCGTACTCTGTATCGTTAGCTAAACGAATGGCGTGCTCCTCACTTTCTATCTCGCAGACACACAACCGGACCAAAAGACTCGACGCTATATATGTCCATAACGTCTGATACATTGCTCAGAATGGTCGGCGTGATTCGGAGACAGGGCGACTCATTAGCTGCTGGAAGTCCAGAGAGTATCCTAGCATCTTTGGATACGGCATCCCGGATCAGCTGCTGAACCTTGACGGCAGCGGGCTGATTAATCAAGGTAAGTGAAGCCTGCTCTGGGAATGCCTTGTTAGCATAGAGAATGAGCTTCTTTCCGAACTCGGCCCAGACAGCCTCGTAAATTACAATCTTCTCAGTAGCCATGCAGACCTGGCCAGCATTGAGAAACGCGCCTTGCGTGCACTAAGCTGCGGCAAGGTCTAAATAAGCATCTTGCCAAATAATAAAAACAGATACCTTGCCTCCTAATTCAAGTACTGCCGGCTTCAGAGCTTCCGCAGCGAGAGTACTAATAATACGTCCAACTCTGGTACTGCCAGTGAAGTTAATTTTCTCAACGCTCGGGCTCCGGATGATTGCTCTTGTAGTGAGGGCGGCAGTATCTTGCGTGTGAAAGATGACGTTGAGCACTCCCTTCGGCAAGCTAGTCTCTTGGAGTATAGATCTAATTGCCTATGCTGTCCGCGGTGATAACTTAGAACCTTTGAACATAACTGTATTTCCAGCGGCGATCGGGAATGCGATGGCTCTGATGCCTAGAATGTAGGGAGCGTTCCTGGCCGAATGTCAGAATGGGAGAAATATGCATTGGGCGGATCAGGTGGCGTACCATGGGACAAGAGCGAGGAGAATCCCGTAGGGTTCCTCAAACACGATAGAGCTTGTATCTGGGCTCGCAGTTGTCGGGAAAGTTCCTTGGACGGATGCTATCCGTCCTGCGACGTCTCTGATCATGTCGATAGCCGTGTTCACATTGAGATTGCCCCATGTCTCACTGCAACTGATTTCGTCCTTGATGTACACTAGCGATTCCTCGCGGCGTAGCTCAATTACCCCAGCTGCCTTGGAAAATATATCGCGCCGCTGTGCCGGTCGTGTCTTGCGCCATGTCTTGTATGACTCGGCGGCAGAACGAACCGCCTCTCTTGCGTGGTCAAGTGTTGCGCTGCTGCAGCGGTCGACAGTCAAACCACTTGAAGGCGAGATGACATCAAAAACTTGTTCTGGTTGGAGCTCGTTTCCGTTGATCATAAATGGCACAGTATGGAACGAGACACAACGGCAGGAGGTAGTGTTTGACATGGCTGTACTTCATGCAGTGCTGTGAAATGAAATGTTCTGTATTTCAAGGGAAGAAGCTTGGTATAAGAAGATGGGGATTCTAACTGGTGGAAAAGTAGGAGTGTACCGCATTTCTCGTATGCCTATGTTCTTAGTAAGACAAAGAGACATGATTAATTTCTTCTAGGCCGAGGCAAACTGCTTAATTAGTAGATCTGGAGTCTCGGGTAGTTCCTCCGCCGGGCGATTACGTTTACCCGTGCCCCCGTTCCCGATCAAAACCCAAAGATTTGAAGATAAGAAAAAGGTCCACACTATTTAACTTCACCTGATTTTAGGCGGTGACATATCTGGGATGCTGGAAAAGACCGAGCCAAGGTAAACTACTAGTGGATCTTGAGACTTACTACTCCGTAATTACGTAGTAGCGGGCAAACTGTTCCTCCGACGGGTCCTCTGGCTCATTCACGTTTGGTTCAGTAGCTAACAGTGAATTATAATAAAAAGAGGCACCATGGAACCTAGTCCTTCGACTATACCTATAACTTCTGACTTATAGAATGCGCATCTGAACCATTTATACAATCATTCCAAACAACCCGTAAGCAATGATGATTTCAGAAATGCATATTAAGCAAATGACTTGAGACTGATGCGAGATTAGTGAATATTAGAGACCTCAGATCTATCTGAATCTACCTCCTAAGCCCTCTACGAGTACCCAGCCCTGGGCTCGAAAATCTAGGCGATGGGGAAGTCAGTGCTCGTGACTGGCTGTTCGGAGAACACGATTGGCAATGGCCTTGCCCTCGAATTCGCCAAAAGGGGGTGGACAGTCTACGCGGTAGCTCGGAACATCACCAAGATGGCTAATTTGGAAGGCATTCCCAACATCAAGCCTCTTCCACTTGACATCATGGACGCGAAGGGCGTGCTTGCCGCCCGGGACCAGATCTCCATTGAGCAAGGAGGCAGACTAGATTGCTTGTACCACAACGCTGGCGCGCGATCCACCACTATGGCTATCGACTATGATGCAGACGAAAAGAAGGCAGGCGAAGAGCAACCCTATGTTCGCAGCGGCGATGTCCGTATGTTTGAAACAAATGTCATTGCCGTCATGGCACTCACACGAGCCTTTTCGAAGCTCCTCATTGCAGCCCAAGGAACGATCGCTATTACTGGCAGTGGCGCTAGCCGAGTACCAGTACCTACCAATTCAACCTACAATGCCACTAAAGCCGCTGTGGAGATGTACGCCAAAACTTTACGCCTTGAGCTGCAGCCCTTCGGATGTCATGTCGTGTATGTTATGACTGGTGCTGTAGCAACCCCGATGTACTCAGAGAGCATGACTTTGGCTGATGATTCGCTGTATAAACCAATCTCAGACAGGATTGTTGCAGGATGGGATCGGAGGCCTGGATATGTACCGCAGACTCCAGGAGAGTATGCTCAATATGTTGTTGAGAGAGTGGCAAGGACAAATCCACCAAAAGAAGTCTGGTGCGGGACTGGTATAGCTCCGCTTTGGTGGGTTCAGAAGCTTGGGTTGACCTGGCTCCTTCCTATTGTATTTTCTAGACGTCATGGCTTAAACACATCACTGCAAGACGATGTAAATTGAATATAAATATATATATATATACTTAAACCTCTCAGTTGCCAACTAACTAAATCATTATAATTAAGAAATATCAAATTTTAGATTAACTTTTATTTTTAATATTTTCAGAAACATAGCTGTGTATTTAATAAATTGCTATTGAAGAAGAAAATCACCAGCGCTCTCGGCCTTAGATCTCGTGATCCAATGTCTATAACAGACTTTGCAGACCTTGATATGCGATTTACTGTTAGGTGGCTCTTTGAGAAGCAAACAAACAACATCTACGGAGTATCATTGTAGATCTCGGAATTTGACGAAAAGAGACACGATTGGCTCCTCAAAAGAGTGACAAGGGTTCGCGTCAGTTGTACCTGAACCCCTGGCTTCTCACACTTGATTGACTGAAGTGGGCGTAGCGGGACTCCAATCTGGTCAATCACAGGCTCGAGCTCAGGTAATCCGACAAGGAACAAAACAGTCCAAGTGGGCTATCCGCCCTTGTAGCCAATCCAGAGCATTCAATTCAACTGGAGTCAACAGGGATCCAACAACTGTGACAACTATAGGGGCTCAGGTGTTCGTGTGCGACAGATCATGACACAACCGCCATGACCGGTTTGTCAGTGGGCGCAGCAAATGACCGTTTTATGTTTAAAATAACCATATATCAGTGGTTCGTAGTATGTTTGCCGAATCGTACTCCGGATTTGGTCAAAGCGTGTTTTGCCGTTTTGTTTAATAAAGAGGCTGTGCTCTTCTGTCCTCTCGGGAGACGATGTTCCCGGGTCTTGGCCGTGAGGGTCATAGCGATATCGAAGCCGTTTAGTGATATGTTTGTAGAAATGTGGTTACTTGTGAAGCTCTTGTACGTCTCATGGTATGTCTTGTGGTTTCTTGGCTTGTCTCTTGTGGTGATATGTGCATGTCGAGATGGTAAAAAACAGACGAGGTATTGCGACATTTCTCTATAAAGATGACCATTTCTCTTCATCAATATTCCTAATCATCAACAGCCTCAGCATCCTCACATCATCAGTCCACTCCTCTCCTACTATTTTCACTTCTATCTCCTGCCGGTCAGGTCTTTAATTGCTCCTCCAAGTTCTCAAATCATACGGACCAACTTTCCTACTTGACCTTTCCCCCCAGAACAACATTCACAATGGCATCCATAAAGAACATCATCTTTGCTCTCTTCGTCGCTACCGATATTGCAGCTGCCCACAGCGTCATCACAAACGCGGTAGGAGACGCCGGTGGCTCTGGCATGGCTCTCGGTGTTGACACCTCCACTCCTCGTGATGGCACCAGACGCCGTCCCTTCCAAACCGATGCTACTCGCTTCCGTGGTAGTGCTGCTGACACCGTTGGCGAGACCCTCGCTGGTGGTGACAACCAGATCGAGCAGGGCACGCTCGACATCATGGAAGAGACTGGCAGTCAGCTTCCTCAAGTCAACCCTGGCGGAAGTCTTGAGATGACCGTCCACCAGGTCAATTCTGATGGCGCTGGACCTTATACCTGTATGATCAACGCTGATGGAACAGGCACTTCGTGGGACAACATCCAGGTTACTACCAACGTTGAGGGCAACGATCGTGGCCGTAACCGCGATGGTGAGATGGGCGACTTTCCTCTCGTGGCCTCAATCCCTGCTGGACAGGAATGCACGGGCTCGGTTGCTGGTGAGGATAATGTTTGCCTTGTTCGTTGCCAGAACCCAGCGAGGGCTGGTCCTTTCGGCGGTGTCATTCCCGTTCAAATGGCTCAAGCTACCGGCAACAACAACAACGCTGGCACTGGCAACAGTAATAATAATGCTGGAAACACTGGTGCCGCTGGTAATGCTGGCAATGCAGACAACACGGGTAGTGCGAACAACGGTAACAACAACGGCAACGCTGATGAGGATGGAGAAGATGATACCCAGAACGGCTCCAACACCAACAACCGTAATAAGCGCCGCGCTACTCAGTTCTCTGCATAAGAATCTGACCATTGTCTATGAAAGACGCTCAAGATTGACAGACAATGGAATAATGTGGACATGAGGCTGAAGTGAAGAGTTGATGATGGCTAAACAGCTACAGTTATATACTAAAAAGGCAGTGCTCAATATATAAACAAGTCGACGGATTTTATGTTTAATTGTGTTATCATGAATACCATCTCTCAATGTCTACCTAGCGTTACTATGCTTGGGATAATAGTTGATATCTTATCTCTCATGTAGAATATATACTTAACGGCCTTTGTTCAAGAATGCTCATATATATAGCTTAATTTATAGTAGCACCTTGACTAGGTAGAACTATTTACAGAAGGCTGTAAAATAAATATCTTAGTAATAACATATATCTTCAACAAGACAGCCACAGTGCTCTTCTAAATTACATGTCTGTCTAGAATAATGTTATATTAGCATTTTACTAGTATTGTGTTATTGTTATGTGGTATAGTTATTCTTATCTAGGTGGCGTAATGCTGTTGCATTCGCTCATATTAAGGCTTGCCATCATCCTTGTCTTATTTACAATTGAAGCCATGATACCGCAGCTCCATCTAAACAAGCTACTTAGAGTCAGACGCGACCAGACAGGAAGCTAGAGAATCAATCTTAGGCCATTTTGCGCATACTTGGTATGCAGCCTCAACTGGGTTTACAAAAGTGTTGTTTCGAGTCGATAGACCTGACAGGTGATGCTCACATCACGCGACTTGCACGTATGATCAATTTATTGCCAATTGGTTCCTGTAGTTACATGGAGATATTTCAACTCCTGCAAGAAATATCCTCTAAACTCTCATTGCTCTTGAATCAAGGTTTACCCGGTTTACCCCATGCACGGCACGGCACGGCACAGTGGTCATTGCCAGGATCCAGCCAATTGTTTCCAGGCATCTCGGCAGATAGATCTAGAGTCTCAGGCTACCTTGATGCGGTGGCTAGCTGAGCAACCTATCTTGGTACTACATCGTTCTCCAAGCCCAATATATAGCAAGCTGCACGACCTGTTTTTATATCACATGCTCTTCTATGCATGGCATATGGCTAGCTGAAAAGATTAATCAGGCATTATTTGGAGATCCGTTCTAGCCGGGTGAAGCTTCTAGTTATTTACTTAAGATATAAGAGTAGAGATATCTGTGTCATTGTCCTTCTTTTATTTCCTTATCCTCATCACAGCTCGCCCTTTACTCCTGAAGAACGAAAAACCACTTTCTTGTATAGATAACCCTTATTTTGACTGCCTAATTCAAGAGGCTAATAATAATATTAGTACACAAGCATAATAGACAGTCTTCAAGGCCGGAATACTCAATCAAAATGGGCCGCGATGGCACGGTTCGATTTGCAAATGGACTGGGCAGCAACTCGAAGCTCGCCATCACCGTATACTACAGGACTGACAATTCGGGTGGTCAAATTCTTTCAAAATCAATTCATATAGATGGGTCTGATTATGAATCGCTGACTTTCAACTACCTTGAAAAGGTTTACTGTACTAAGGGAGGAGGAAAATATGCCCAGGTTGATTTGGAAACAAATGCATTTGATGGACAGCCATTACGGCATACTTCACCACTAATGGGGATTGTTCCGGGGATTGGCCTACTTACAATTTGGACTGGGAAAGCGCTGGAAAGCGCAGAGGTCAATGGGCTTACAAATAGTTGTAGTCACTGAGGGGCTTCTTTGAGTCTTCAGCTATATTTGATCTGCAATCTCAAGTTCTCCGAAATGGGAGCCACGATTCGTTCCAGATCGCGGGGTCTCTGTAGATATGCTTGCCTCAACAGCTGTTGGTCAAACCTCAACATGATGACTGTCGTTCAGCTCTGTCTGAGCCTCAACGAAATATTGTACGGAAACGTTACAGGTGAAGCCAGCACTTGCACTACCAATCAAACTTGAAGGGAAAGTACCTTGTTCTGCCTGCATTAAAGTTGAAAGTTGTTATTATGTAGCCATAGGCCTCGGAAACTACAATTTGAGCTGCTTACACGGAACAAAGCATGTTGGGATACAGGCCACTAAGCAACCATCAACGCCAAATCCTCAGCCACGGGATTCCGCGGAGTTTTCCGACTGCCAGCAAATTGACAAAAAGATCTATGCACTCAACTCTAGCGGCCTCGCACGGTATCATCAAAGCCGAAGGGCTGTTTAGCGTGCCCAGAAATCAGGCGGAAGACGCGGTTCAGCAACCAACAGTCAACCTGCAGTTCAAGCCTGCCCTTAAGCGAGGGGTCCGAGAAACTTCGCCGTCAACTGACAAATCTCACCATGCAATAAACTTGGCGAGCTGTTTGACCCTATCAGCTACTTGTATCTACCCTCTCGGCCCCGAGCCTTGCATCCCTTTGCCCCCAAGGGTACCCAAAGGTCCTCTTCAAGAATGATTCAGTTCGGTTCGAGAGATGACCCTGGTTTGAAAACTCCAACCACATACTATTGACGATGAAAGCACCAGTGGCAGCGTTCCAATCAGGTCATTGGTCAGACTTAACACGTCATGCTCTTGGCGTTGGTGATATGATGGGCAATAGCGCAGTATAGCGTAGTTAGCGCAAATGTTATGCTGGTTCACGGCGCGGCCCTCGCGGTTGCCAGGGTAAGGGTGCCTGCAGCAGGTGGCTTGAGGATGGCGCTCCGTAAAATATCGGGGAACCGATACCGCGTGGACGGAACACAGTGGATTAAATCACTCATTGTTTGGATCGTCAAAAGTCCACATCTTTTACGTTCTAGATCTAAGACATTTTTTACATAACCGCGGATAGTGAGACACAAGGCTTGGCGCATGCACTTGTAAAATCGCTAAGTGCTGACAGCAGAATGACGTGGCAGAAGACGCCATTGTAGCCAACAGAACCCGAACTACTGCCATGCAATATCAAACTCAAACTTTGACTTTGCTCCTCAGATAGCTGAGCAGTTGGTGATTTGCCATGGTTGGTGTGGAGTAGCTGAATCTTGACAAGGGGTTCTATCATATCAGACGACAGCCACGCGAAGCTAGCCTGTCGATCCCGGCACTATTTGACCCAACCGCAGTGTCCAGGCCCAATATTTCCCTGATTGCCATCTCTTGCACTACCAACTAAGCGCTTCTCATTGGTCACTGTTCCAGGGCATAGCGGACGTGCCGGATCGATCGAAGCAAACAATAGTTTTCTTGGTAGATTGCGCTCTGTCCAGTGATCTGTCAGATACACAGTGGCACGACAACATGTCTCAGTTGGGCTATGGAGAAAGTGAAACAGCTTGGGACGAACATGGAAAGTATTACCTCTTTGGGAGATAAAAATACCTCATTGCTTCTCAATCCGTGATGATCCGTTGATTTTTGACACCTGAACTTCAGCCGGGCGAGGGAGGTGTTCTTGCTGTGGCCCTAGGCGGGACAGGGATTATACGGACCGAGACCAGGACTTGGGATGACATTAGACACACGGCAAACCTGCATGTTGGTTCAAACGACAAATAGAATTACGGACCTGCATGTTGGTTCAAACGACAAATAGAATTACGGGGCGATCTACAGTACAGAATGAAATCTCAGCCCAACCAGGTTGTCCCCCCAAGCACGACGCGAGGAACCAAGCGCAAGGAGCTGCGCCATGCAAAGCAACCATGCCAGCACTACCATGCATCCAATTACAAACACTACAAAGTACATGAACTCAAGGGGCCTTTCAAAGAACCACAAACGCCCCTCGGCCCGGTCGTTCTTCTCCTTTCCCTGGATCCGCCCATCCGGAACGTATTTGAAATCAAGGATGGAGCCACCTCCGAGACCTTGGCTACTGTGGATGATAGCGCTATGCAGCCCTTCCCGACAGAGGTCAATCACCTTATCGTCCAGGGCAGGGATCCATCGCTGCAGGCTAGCTAAGCTCCACACCAACCAGCAATGGCCCTTGAAGCAGGCGTATGAGTACCAGCTGGGCCGTCCCATACCAAGCTGGTCGCAGACCTCGTGGCCATTCAAGACGCGGCTAGCAGCTTGGATGAACCCATCCGAGATGTTGATGGGTGGTAGATCCTTGAGGGCCTCAACGAAGTTGTACCCAATGACAACAGAAGTTGGTGTCACAAGGAGCTCGTTGTAAGCTAAGCTTTCCATCACAGCCTTAGCCTGAGTTGCTGATGTGAAGTACTCCTGGGGCGCCCCAATGACATGGGCCACGTATCTCCAAAGGGCAATGTAATCTTCGACTTCCTGTTTCTCGGGTTTGATCCCCATAAGAGGGAGCTGAAGCCAAGCATGGTTGCAGCTGAATGTTGCAATGGCATGTATCGAGTCAAGGGTGTTGATAGGAATGCCGTGTGTTTCCTGATCAAAGAATCGGCATTTCGATGCGGCAACTTTGAGGATCTGCTGTCTGACCATTGAGTGCAGAAGACGGACTCGCACAATCGATCTATGCCCAGGTCCACCAGGCTTCACATGATCAAGCGAGTGCGTGACTTGAAGAACAAGCTGAAATGTTTCAAGCAGTCGACGTCTCAAGACACGAGTGCTGAAGCCACCAGTGCGAGCAAGTACTTCGACAACGCTGGTAGAAGCAGAGTTCTCACCAACAAAGCCTTGGAAAGCAAAGCCGATGAGGTTTGCAAGGGCATAGCGGTAGAAGAATTTCTGCCCTCGGGCAATCTGATCCCAGTCAACCCAATAGGGGACAGTGTGGACTTCAGTCCATAGCTGAGAAAGCACTTGGCTCTGGCTATGGTGATGAGAAAGTGTTTCGAACAAGTCTTGTCTGCCGACTTGATGGCCTTCTTTCTTTTGCTGAGCGTGAATCTCTTGGATCTCCTTGACAGCAGCAGCTCCAAGTTCATCACATTCGTGACGGAGAGGATCTGTGTGAGATTTGGGAATGTGATCACTCGTCCATGTGAAAGAGTGGTTTCCAATGGTTCGGAGCTCTTCCCGAGTTGCAGATTGTCCAAAGATCTTCATAGTGAAATAGATGAGAAACTGATAAAGTTGGAAAGAGACTTGGTACGAGGCTGACATTCTGAGAGCAACGGGACAGACATCCTCCAATTTAAGCTGGGGATGTCCAAGTATACCTGAAAGCCAGACTTGGCGCACCTCATACAGTTCACATCCCTTGACTCGAAAGGTACATTGCGTACTCTTGTTTCTCGGGTTCGTTTGGCGGTCCGCGGACTTCTCCATTCGTCTAACCCACGACCAACATGACGAGGGGGTGGTCTGTTGGTGGACTGCTTAGTCCTAACTTTTCACTCCGTGATTTAGATCTGAACCATACCCACGGAGTGTGTGGCCCATCTGCCAATAACTCGTAAAAGAGACCCCTGTCCACCCATCAGCTGGTATGATGTGCTATCCCTAGCTTAATACGATGTCAGGGAATTGTGATTCTATCATGGCTTAGTTCGTGTCTAGTCTTAAGCTGAAAGAAAATGACGCGGGACGAAGGGAAGCTGGCTGATCGGAACACCTGCGAGGCTGGCTGGCGTTCTTTGTTATCTTTGGGATATTTGAGTACTCGTGACGCCCAGAAGGCCTCGAGCTGATTTCCGCATGTCAAAGCACCTTCTCGTTCCATCCCCCATCGGTCTCTCCCCTGTCACTCACTTCCTCCCCACAATCTGTACCTGCAGCACTGGTCATGCAGGTGTTCACTACGAAGATGGAGTCGAGAAGAACTGTCATTCTTCCCGACATGTTCAAAGCATTCGTGGTCGAGACTCCGCCTATGAATCCAAACTATGAAACAGTCAAGCCTATATCCGAGAGGTGGCTCGCAGAGTAAGCTGCCCTCCATCTTGATGCATACCCGTACTAATGCACTATTAGGAAATGTTCCTTTTCACCTCGAATGGAAAAAAGGGTTGAGTTCTGCGACTTTGCCATCTTTATCTCCATCGCTGCTCCTGATGCTCCACTCGACAAGCTCAAGACGATGTGCGATTGGGGGAACTGGGTAAGTCAACCATGTCTCTTGCTCTATTGCTACTCTGACATTTCTCCCAGGTCTTCCCTTTCGATGATAGTATATGCTACCATTCAAGTTGATTGTTGATAATGCGAGCTAACAATTGCAGTGTTTGATGAAGGATCATTGAAATCTGATCCAGAACAGTCGCAAGTTGTCATCGATAGTCTCATGGCAGATATGCTAGACCAGACTTATACCAGACCAAAGAGCGCCGTAGTCCAGGCCCATGACGACATTTTCCGAAGAGTGTCACAGGTTAGTTCTGCTCTATGACATGACCTTATCGCAATCTGACAGTTGACCATCACAGGGCTCAACACCTGGCAGGTTTCCCTCAATCAATCTTGACATGGACCTCACTAATAATCCCAGGTGCTCGTAGAAGATTTGCTTTCGCAATGAAGCAATACACAGACGGGGTAGTCCATCATGTGAAGCAATTCTCTACAAATAGTATTCCTAGTATCCAAGAGATGCTTGATACAAGGCGACTTTCGTCAGGAGTGACGCCTTTGTATCATCTGATAGAATATGCTCATGATATCAAGTTACCAGATGAAGTATTCCAGAACCCCATTATCCAGAGATTAGAGCTTCTGGGTGCGGACTTTGTCTTGCTGTAAGAATTACCGATTGTTCATCTTGGTTTCTGATAACTAATCGAGATACAAGGTCCAATGACATTTTATCTTACCGAAAGGAAGAGGTAAGTCGACCTATCGCCCATAATATTTTACAGCAGGACACTAACATGGCGCAGAATGACGACTGCCCGTTTAGCATGGTCGCAGCTTGTCGAATGACTGGCCAATCTCCACAAGAGGCATTCGACACAGTCGGGAACCTTCTTGAGGCAAGATACCAAGATTGGCAGAATGCAATTGAGCAACTGCCAAGCTGGGGACCTGAGATCGACGCGAATGTCGCTCGCTACATCCAAGGCATTCAAAATGTAGTGCAAGCCAACATCACGTGGAGGTACGAGATTCTTCCCAAAAGTGAAACCGATTAAATGCTGACAACATGCGACAGCTTCCGATCGGGGAGATACTTTGGGAAACAAGCGCCCGAAATTCGACGGACGAGAATGATTGATGTGATGGTGAATCCACCATTTTTACAGGCGAGACAAAGTCGGTCTGGGTGGTCAAGATTGGTCATTGGATCAGTTTTCAGACGGTTCTTTGGGCCGTTCGTCATTTGTTTTATGTTTGCTTTTTATTTTACCATTCTAAAGGGTTGAGGGAGGGGAGTCACGGACCCGACAATTCGGATGACCTCCTTTAGCGTTAAAGCGGCTGTAAATATTGACCTTGGATTGAATAAAAACGTCAAAGCTGAGACAATTGATCAGCTTCGTGATCAAGGTTTGTCAGTGCGTCCGATCTGCTGAAAAAAGGCGGACAGCGGGCGGGAAGCCCCTCAGTAGCAAGGAGTCTGTGTGTCCTAGTGTCCAACTGTAAAATACTTGTGCGTCACTGAAAATCCCGCTTTCCAGGGAGAGCTCACGGGCTGATCACTTCCCTAAACGTCCTCTAGCCTACGACATGGGCATGCATGTCAGTGGATCGAGGGCTTCCCATCGGGCCAATACATTTGTTATTTCCGTGTCTCTAGTCAGTGAGAGCCCCCCTTCTGTGAGGGGAGAAAAGAGCGGGATCCCGCTTTGTGTGTGTCATGCTATGTATGCTTATGCTGTTGGTGAGGCCCATATCACTTCACCTGTCTTCGGGCGTCATGCCGAAAGCTTTCGGCCGATGTATTTCGGCCACCACCGACTTTTTAGTTGCAGTACAGAACTCCGAAAATGAATCCGTTGTCTATATGATAAACCGATACCAATGTCCATGTTGGCACTTTACCAAACCCTACTTTGGGGAATTTATCTAGAAAATGTCTACCAAACCGCTGACTAAAACACCAACCCTCAAACGGTCACGGGTCCAAACAGAGGACCAGGATAGCAATTACGATACGCCGGAAAACACAAGTCTCAGCCATTTACTACATACAGATGAGGGTCATCTCGATGATGGATTTTCCTACTCACTAGTCAGTTCATCAGGCCCGATAAATAAAGTCGTAGCGATAGTTCTGATTGTATCTAACCTCGTCTGCAGCATAATAACAAGGACCATCATGACGTAGCAATTCTGGATGCTAGCGCTGACTCTCAATTACGAAATGCGCTCCGCTTCCTCCCAGCCAAGCCTCAATTAGGTGAGCCTCTCGTAATCTGACCTTATCTCACATCTGACATTTTTTCAAGACGCTCTGATTGAAGCATTCTTCAGCAATGTTAATCACCATTACAACTTCATACACCCACCAGCCTTTATACGACAATACGTCCATTGGTCCTGCAGAACGCAACAACGATGTGTCCAAGATCTTCAACTCACTACCCTCATCTTCATGATGTGCGCTTGCGTCACGCAGCATCTTGACATTGACGCGCAACAACCACCCAAGGATGTTTCCAAGGCGTATCATGATGCTGGGACACGCCTTGCCGAGGCAATACCAGCTGGGTCCTATCATCTGATTAATCTTCAGTGGAAAGTCCTTTCTATCTGCTGGTTCAAAGGCGAGGCAAAATTCACTGAGGCCTGGCATACGATTGGTCTCGCCGTGCAAGAGGCATATGAGTTGGGTGAGTCAATCAGAGGAATAGATCAATCAGGCTCTTACTGAACATCTTATGCAGGACTACACAAGTCACGGCATAAGGCACAGGATATTGAGGTGCAGATTGGACGACGAGCCTGGCGCGTGCTATACTGCTGGAACTGGTATGTGAAATCGGACGAAGATGACGAGTCTCCAATAGCTAACATCGCTCAGGCAATTATCGTCAGTACTAGGCCGGCCTTTCATCATGAATGACATCAATTCGGAGCCTGAACAGCCGGACCTGAAACATACAACGCCAACACCGACACTCCATACCAAGCTCCAATACCAACTCATATCATCTCTCGCCAAGCGTTGGCAGACACCACAGAACATCAACGCGCCACCCAAAGTCCGAGAATACAAGAAGATGGTAGAACATCACGTATCCTCCTTCCCAGCTGTGTTTGCTTTAGATAACCCAGACACTTCGAAGGATGCTGAATGGCCATGGGTCGTGACGCATCGCTACTACGTCCAGACAATGGCGCACTTTATGATTCTTCAACCATACAAAGCCTACTTACTGCATCCATCGACAAATCTGACTGTACCCGAGATACAGCAGCTACGAGCAGAAGCGGTAGAGTGCTCGCTGAAGACGTTGCAAATCGCAACACAATGGGCATCTCGAGTCTCACAAGGCGATGGGCAGTTTCACCTTGTGGTTCTGTGTCTGTTTGATACGGCTGCTTTCTTGTCTATGTCTCTACAAAAGGACCAAGAGAAGGACTTTCCTCGACGACATAAAGCTGTTGTTGCGGTTAATGAGGCTGCTGCGACATTGAAGGAACTTCAGGCAATATCACGGGGAGCTCAATCGTCGCATGGACTTTTATGCAAGATTTTACGGAAAATGGATTGGAATGCGACGGAGAAATGAGAAACTTTATGACTTACGATTCATGTCACGTATTATACCTAGTTGCACTCAGGTGCTCTGATATCAGAAATGATGAATGCTTATGATCTCTCAAGCCTCTCCGTGATCAAGTATGTCATTTCCCATCAGCCCAGAATCTCTCCAAAGCGTCTTGTCGTACTTCATATGCCCAGTGATGACACGTCTGATGAACCACAGGACTCACATCAACCTCGTCTTCATCCCGACCATCATCCGCGAATACCGTCCGTATCCCCAAAGCCACGTATTTCTTGAGTAATATCCGTCGCCAACGTCCCGTCTCGCCAACGCACTTCTTCCAACGACTGATCTGGCGCTCGTCATCAAAACATCGACGGCCCATCCAGAAACGACAATACCACTGAAACCAGCCCCGAACGTCGTACTCATGTGCGATCCAGCCAGCTGCTTCCCATTCCTCAATGCTTTGCCCGCACGCGACGCCGTATTTGTTTATCTCGGGGTTGTACGTGTCGCTGATGAGATACTCATCCACGCTCAATCCCACGGTCCATGATGATGGCAGTTCTCTCCAGTCATCTTGTATAGTGATTCCCAGATGCTTTGAGAATAAAGGTCGCCAGTAAGAGCCGCCAAAGCTGCCTTCGCGGATGATCTCCTCTGGAGATTTGTTGGGCCGGAAATCAGGATGAGACTCGAAGTGAAATGCTCCAGATGTATCGCGCGTTGGCTCATCAGCTTCTGGCTTCCAACTTATCCACCCTTCTGTGATCGATTTGACGTCTTTGGGTTTTTGAGGGTTTAAAGAATCTGAAGTCGTTGGCTGCGGAACGTTGTCGTTGTACTTCGTTCGACGCTTTCTGGTGGTTCTAGTGGATGGCTGTGATACAAATGCATCATCTCGATCTTCATCATAACTCGGCTTCGTGCTGGCTTCCGCTATGCGCCTAGACTGTCTGGTAGGCGCGCGTGGTGAAGTAGCCTTACGTTTAACGCTTTTGCTTGCAGACTTAGATTGAGGATCGACCTTGGGTATGGGATTCCTAAGTTCACTGAGAAGTATCTCATTCTGCTTAACATTTTGTTGTCGCCTTGTCGCAAAGTCAGCCATTTTGATATATGAGACGCGTTTCTGGTGGTGTCTACGCGTGGTACGCGTCCATACAGTTGGAAGTGGTGGATATTGAAGCACTACGTCATAGACCTCATGTTGCACACCATGCCAGACAAACACATTTAGTGCTAGCTGATTCTAAGACATGTAGGGTAGTTATATAATTAATTAATCTTTTTTAATTATAAGGTAAAAATAATAAAGTAAAGTAATCAACTAAAAACTAAAAATATAACTAGAGAAAGTTATAAATCTTCTTAACCTTAGTTAAAAACTTCTTTCTAGTCTGCTATATGCGTAGTAGGGGCAAGCCGGATGCCGGACCGGGTGCATTCAAGTTTCTTGCAAAGAGATCAAGTGAATGCACAAGTCAACAAGAAGTTGATACCCCTACACATCTTCAAAAGCCATCTCGAACTCGTTGATTCTCCTACAGACTTTTAAACCATCTATAAGATATTCATTTACTTATTCCTGATCAATAATTCTGACTTTCCAGCTTTGACCAGTCACCATGCATGCCTGTAAGAAAACCCCATTTTGGGCCTAGTGAGATGCAAGAAGCTGATAAGCTTGTGACCGCCGGACCGTCTCCACTTGCCGGAGTTCGAGACCATGTACACTTATCTCGGGGTTCGGTATCAAGTGCCGTCGGTGCAATAATCTACAACTCACATGTACGATTAAGTAACCTGACAGAGCTCGAGTTTTTACATGACGAAGGGCTTGAAGAGGTCAATAGACAATTGATTCCTTTACCCAACCCTCGAAGACTGTCAGCCGGCTACAAAGTACGCAGGAATGGAACCATCTATGTAAGTGTCTCAAGCAACATGCTTTCTCTTGGCCTCAGGTTATCCTCGAAATTGGTTTAACAGACAAGGAAACAAGGGGGAAAAAAACACGAAAGGCTGACATGGCTTGCAATACAGCAGCAGCAGCGCGATGCCACAGGAGCTACTACCGGTTATCCTAGACGGAAATCAAGTCAGCCAAATGGCCTTCAGCTCGTTCCCAGACACGAAATACGGCAACGTGATTTGGCAAACACTCCTCTCCAAGCCGAGCACCTGTTCCGACTCGTTGTGCGCGGGCATCGCGACCTGTCCCTCCAACGGGACACTCGCTTTACACCAACATTCTCAGGCAGAGATTTGCTATGTGCTTGCGGGGTCTGGACAAGTTGAGATCAATGGGGTCAGGCACCGTGTGACGGAGGGTACCATGCTTTGGATTCCTGGGAATGCGATGAATGGTGTTTTCTGCGGGCCTGATGAGACGCTTAAATGGCTATATGTCTTTCCAGAAGGACGTTTTGAAGATATTGTTTACACGTTCAAAATTGCGTAGCGCCCTTGTAGAATGAACCCTTCGTCATAGA
The DNA here is from genome assembly GCA_013396175.1 of Fusarium denticulatum. NCBI lineage: Eukaryota > Fungi > Ascomycota > Sordariomycetes > Hypocreales > Nectriaceae > Fusarium > Fusarium denticulatum. Next base: position 34,354 of record JAAOAK010000072.1, on the reverse strand, counting down.
AGGAGAGGGGTATAAAGTAGACAACTCCTAGCCTTTGGTCTTGTCATAATCACTACAATCATCTGCAATTTCCTTACGCCATGTTAAACTGATAAAAGTTCTATCTCGCTACTTTATTGTTCTCCTTCAAAAACGATCTGTACCTTGAATCTTCAATGTAATATTGAAGTCGTCTGAGATATCAGGAATCTCAAGCAATAGTGCTGACGTAAGGAGTGCAAGTTTAATGCCTAATCAGTCCAACCGTACATAGATAAGTATAAAGCCACCCTTGGGGTATCTCAGTTCCGGTACATGCATACTGGTCATTATCTGACAAGCAATTGACTTGCGGACCGTACCCACTCTCCCCGCAGAGAAGAAGTCCTGAAGCCGAACAGCTCAAGCAGATAGCATGGTTACGACGAAGCGTTGTGTATTCCTGAGCACCCATACTTATGAGTAATTGCCATGACCACTTCACACCCAGTTTGGACCAATCAATTCCGCTTCGATACCGCTGGGTTATTTGATTGGCACAAGGAAATGAGCTCGAAAGTGGAGGCAGCGGCAGCCGTCCCCTACGAGAGGTGGACTTCTAGCTTCCTGGCTGACAATGGAGTATGCCTGTGTCGCAGCTGTAATCAGGACCATCAGAAGATGTGACTCCCTCAGCGTCGATAAGTAGGTTTCAATAACCGAAAGAGGCTTTTTATCATGTTGTATTTAACCAAAGAGAGAGAAGTGACTAGACAGATACCGATGCTTTATTACTAATTAACACCTCTTTTAATATATCCCGTCTCGTGAACCAAAGTCATAGACTTGAATATCTTTGTGAAATCATTCAAACACTTGCTCCGTGCCTCCAGATGACCAGGCTTTGTGCTAATACCGCTAGGAGGGTTGAGGTTAACAAATTCTTCCCAACCTCTCACCAGCAGGGGCCCTTGTCCTGTGAGCAATCCTTGGACGTAATTCAGCGCAATATCTTCACAATTAAAGTGTTCATCGACATATTCTCGAACCTTTCCCATGGTGCTATCATCAGACCAGTAGTAGTCCATAAAAGAAATATGTGAAAAGCAAAGGTTGGTCAGAACCAAGGAGTAATCTTCCCGCTTATCTCCCGGACAGAAATTATAGCCATATTGACCATTGGCATCCATGTCGTAGCATCGAGCGAGGGCGCCAGTGAGACGGTATTGGCCGAATTTCTTCCATGTCTGGAATACAAATTCAAGGTCACTGGGGTGATAGTACACATCGTCGTCTGTCAAGAGTATAGCTTGGGTCTTGAAGTCGGGATCCGGTCGGAATTTCTCGTTGAGACTGTCTTGTAGACCTCTCCGAAATCGCACAGGAACTCCATGCTTCGATGTGAAGTTTGTTGGCGGTAAATCATCAACGTCGCCCCAGATGACGACAATTTCATGGAGTGACAGAATCTTTTCTTCGAGTAAGACTGATAGCGTATGGTTCAGTTCTTTCGGACGTCGGTAGGTAAGCATAGCGATGGTGAATTTGTCGTCATCTAGATGGCTATACCTAGTCTTCGCCTCATTCCAGATAGCCTGAGGACTCCCTGTTCTTGCGATAGCAGGAGTGACTCGTTGGTTTGAGGGTATAACGGGTAGAATTATCTGGCTGGCGTCCGTGTACGTTAGGCCCAAGATGAGAATCGACGCGACTATTGTGAAGATGAAGGTCTTATTGATGAGGAGGCGGGAGATGTATGAGCCCAAAATGTGAAGATAGAGGCTGGACGTTACGACAAATCTGTGCCTGGAGCTCTTGTGCTTAGAAACGGGAGACATAGCTACTGACGGCGTATTGAAATAAAGAATAGCCCGTAGTTGTTGCAAGCAGCGATACGATGACTTTATGTAAGTAAACAGCTAAGCACCTGTGAGGTAGCAGGTATGGGATTCCTTCGATCTCATTTTATTTATTAAAGATTTATTGGTAAAGAAATAAGGAGTATAGTACAGACTAATGTATTGCGTAAGCCTGTATCATTAATGCCATTTGCGACAAAGACTTTATCTTAAATGAAGCAAATGGCGTAAAGAACCAGACAAGGGTAGCGGTAAACTTCCAACATCGACCCCAAGGAACTATTGAGATACGACTTATCCTTGCTTGTAAACTACTCTCGGTTCTCATAGCATGACTGGGATGCGAGTCCCGTTTATTTCACGAACTGCAGGCTGGCGCGTCACTTCATGCCCAATCGAGATAAAAAGACAGAGGTATTAACTCAGAAAGCAGTTAGCCGAAAGAGCCCGTTTACAATCAAAGGGGCCGTGACGCTTAAAATTAGCTCAAACGTATATGCTGGTGTTACAAAATCATTGCGTGTCAAGCATGGAGACCCAGATGTATAGGGGTTTATCCTCACTCTCTTCTTATCATAGTATCCCTTTGACTACAGTGTGCCGGACTAGCTGACTTGGACCAATGTGGTATCTTGCATTTGAGCTATTTGCAGGTAGCCTTTGGTGCTAGGAATAGACTAACAGTCAAACTTCTCTTAGGTATTTTTAATCGAGAGACTTAGCGCCAGGGAGCTACGAATTGAAATCATTGTTATGAGTTTCACATTGCCATAAAGAGTGACAACTCGGTCCGATCTGCCGATTTACCGAGTTGTCAGTTGGTTCTAGACTTGGGCTTTACGTTTCAACATCACACCAAATAGTATAGTTCCGATTCGTGACCACAAACTTAAGCTAATGGTAGCCACGTCATCCCCCTGTCCCGAAGGACAACGTCACTCTGTGTCAGTCCCGAGAGAGCCCACATTACGTTAAAAAATATAGCTAAAGCAAATATTTTTTACTCTTTCATACCATTGAATATTCTATTCATATCCGCCGGGTTGCTCAGACTTGCACTCTCTACAGATTACTGGTCGGATTCCTTTTCTACTAGCGACGGCGACCATGTCTTGAACCTCTTGCCTAGAACTCATTGTAGTTCCCTTCAATTCTGAATGCAGCAGCACAGTTGGCATAGTCCAATTCATCTCCGGTGAGAGGGCCGTACCATGTCGAACAATATCACCACCAGGTTAAAGAAGCTTTACAGCTTTGGGAACGATGTCATCGCCAGCTCCGTTGATAACAGCATCGATTAAAGGCTCTGACACCGGAAGCTAATTGCGTACATCTGCCTCCCACTTCTTCCTTAATGAAATCACTTAAATAGCCCTCTATATATATATCCAAAAACGTGAGGCAAACTAAGCTAAGCGTTTTCCTACATTTAATTTATTTCAATCCTCTCCGGCTAGAATTCCCGGTATAGAGCAGTATCTAGCTCATTTTACTTCGGATCGGTTCTTGGTTCCGATGCTATCTCAATGCGGGGTAGTATTCACATATCCCTTCGTAGACGATAAGGGGACTGTCTCCAGCCATTTGCAGAATACCTAGACTGTCTCCTTGTTCAAACCCAATTCTGCGAGGTTAATGTAACAGAGTAAGCAAAGGTAAATGCACCAAAAACTCAGATCTAAAAGCCAAGTCTGATTTTGGCTAGACACTTCCATCACCATTACCCTATGGCACGAATCACCATTGTTGGAGCTGGGTAAGCAGTCTAGAACTCCTGATGTCGATAACGTGAAAGACTGATATATTTGGTATCAAGGTCGTCGGATTAGCCATCGCGGCTCAGCTCTCTGGAATACACGACATCACTATCATTGCCAAAAACCTTCCCGGTGATAAACCGACACTCGAATGGGCTAGTCCTTGGGCAGGTGCCAACTTTGTAGCTGGCTACTGCACTTCACCGCGCGACAGAAAGATGCAACGTGATACGTTCATTAAGCTCTGGAGCTTAGCCAGCCGATATCCAGAGTCCAGCGTTAAAAAGATTCCGATAGAAGAGTTTTTCGATAAAGAGCGAACAGAGGGTGACCTTTGGTTCAAGGACTTTGTCCCAGACGTATGCATTCCAGAAAAGGTGGACAGTCATCAGTACTAATTGGGACACTAGTTTCGCTTACTTACAGAAGAGGAGTTGCCAGATGGAGCAAAGGGCGGATGTACCTGTGTGTTTGTTTCTGAGGGGCTTGTTGCTTCAACTGACCAATTGCAGATACAACAATCGTGCTCAACCCAAACATCTTTCTCGTATGGATGCGCAATACTCTTGAGACGTCAGGCGTCAGGTTCAAGAGACTGGATCTCCATGCATTATCGGATGCGCGCCACCTCGGCCACGATGTTCTTATCAATGCAAGTGGCCTGGGACCCAGGCATCTGGTTGATATTCAGGATCCGGACATGCTGTTCCTAAAGGGGCAGATAATTCTGGTGAAGAGTGATTATAACAAGTGTATGATGCGTGATGATGGAAAGGACTACACCTATGTCATTCCTCGACTTGATGGGACGGTGATTATTGGAGGTATTAGGGATCCAGACATGAGGTATGTTAAGATCCGCGTTCTCACCTTCAACACCACTAATCGCCACTTTGCAAACAGTAATATGGAAGTAGACCTGGCCATTGATAAGGACGTGAGTCATGTTCTCACTTGCAATGGCGTTAAGTCTTAACGTGGTTTCAGATCATAAGAAGAGTCAACAAGAGCCTCCCCGTCCACTTTTCTGCAGCCCCAGCAGACTACGACATTGTTGGGCATAATGTTGGTATCCGCCCTTACAGATCAACGGGAATGCGCATCGAAAAGGAGATCAAAAACGGCCAAAACATCATTCACGCATATGGTAAGCTATATATATATATATATGGAGAGATCTAGTATAATTAGCTGATCAGACTTAGGAATTACTGGAGGGGGATATATCTTCGGATTCGGTGTGGCACGAGAGGTTGCTAAGCTTGTTAATGAATTTTTATGTCCTGCTGGCAAACATCGTTTGTGAGCTACGATAACTTTAAGACTAGGGTTGCAAATCTATTAGTAATCGGAGACATGGTTCTAGCATATACTATGACTCTGATATAAGTATATAAAGATATCTACTACCTCTTTGGCAAGATTCTGCTATATAAAGGCAGTCGTTGATGCCGCCCCAATACCTATAAGAATGTTCTACCCCAGCTGGACGGCACCATTGGTAACAAGTGTCCGTTAAACTGTAAGCCCTACCAGTGGTAGAGCTGCGCCGTCCGTGGCAGACAGGTGTTTTGGTGCGGGAACAACCTCGTCCTTGTGAGCGTAAACATAGTCTTTCGCTGTGCCTACGTCGCAGAGACGAGTCGATCCAGTAATGGGCCATTTTTTAGGATCCTCTGGCAGCTGAATCGGATATCCAGCCTCGCATTGGAGTAAGGAGGACGTTTTCTCCGAGTAGTGAGTTATCAGAAACATCTCGCCCAACTACAGTAACCACTCCATGACCGTCCGATAACATGGGATGATGAAGGGATATAGCGAGGTATTGATGTTGTCTAACGAAGAGATCACCGTGGTTCAGCGCAGCTGCTTCGAGCTTGACCAGGACCTCATGGTCTCCAGGCACATGCTTCTCAGTCCTTCTGAGCTGGAGACTGGCGTGGATATCAGTGTTGGAAATTGAATCACTGTCAGAAAGCGAGATGAAACTTGCCGGTAGTAAATTTGTCCAGGCTTTCCTGAAGCCTGACCGAGATGCAGCACGCGACGTAGAGCTGCTCTTGATTCTTTGGATGCCTTCGACATGTCGTCGCACTGACGCTTGTTTATCGGGAGCAGTTTGTGAATATGATCTAACAGTCCCAGATCGGTCATCAGTTATTCTTAAAAGTCGAAGCGTTTTTGTAGCCGGACCGTACCTATTACAATTATCGGATGATGCTGAGTGGGGACGGTCCGGCCATGATGTTTGTCTAGGAATCTAGGGTCTTTGAATGAGATAAGCCGCCAAGCCTTGAAGTGGGCTAACTCTTGATGTAACCAGGTAGGTCGCGAGGAGCCAGTCTTTGTCAATCCCAGGATGGAAAAACAGTACTTATGTAATCTAGTATCTCTAGAAGCAAATAAGAAGGCCGTTCCAAAGCTAAACGGGAAAAGAGTTTCATTCAATCATAATGCATATCCGTAGCTGCCGAATGATAGAGACTAGCCAATTACAGTGCCAGATGTCGTAACACAAATACAACGACGGGGTAACGTCGGCACCTCATTCCGACAAAAACAGCAGTTGTTGTATTTAATCGCAGCGAGGGCGAGAAGAAGTCGATTGAACTAGGTCGCTGCGATCTCTCCATTTCGCTTGAAACATTTCGGCCGTACCCATTGTATCATTCCTCATGGTACCTGTAAACGACGTGCATGTTCTCGAAATCCTTCCCCACGAAACGAGCCAAATCGTCATGTCTATTGTAGAATCAGCGTATGGGCCCTTGAGTGGTCAAGTATTGATTTGTGGAATACTCCTACTCGTAAGTTGTGATACTCATCGTCGCTGAATATCGGGATTGAGCATCTGGCAGTCTGATGGTTCAATGTTGACTGACGCATATGCTTTTCTAGGTTTTGATCCAGATTGTGCGCTACTTCCTTTCTCCAATTCACCGTCTCCCTGGTCCCGTCACGGCCAAGTTATCAACCTTCTGGCTCGCATCACAATGCCAAAAAGTCCGACGATCCGAGGAAGTACTAAAGTTGCACCGGAAGCACGGCGACTTTGTTCAAATTGCGCCCAATCATGTGTCAATCAATACCCCCGATGCGATTCAACAGATATATGGCCATAAGACCGGATTTGTCAAGGGTCCCTTCTACGATGCGTTCCACCAGGTGACACCAGTAGTCTTTAATACCCGAAATGTCTCAGAGCACACACGAAAGAGGAAGTATATCAATCCCGCATTTTCCGCTCGTGCTTTGTCGGGTTTTGAGCCCTATATGGATGCTGAGATTGTTGCATGGAAGCGCCAACTACTTAAGATTTCCAACGGAGCAAGCCCACGTGTCGACTTTTCTGTTTGGAGTGAGTTTGGCACATCGGCACCGAGATAAATGTTTACTAACGCCGTGTGCCACAAACAGCAAATTATCTGGCCTTTGATGTTATTGCTAGCTTCGCCTTTGGTGAGCACTTTGGCTTCGTTGAGAAAGGTGAAGACGAGTATGGTCTCATCAAGATCATTGACACCCGCGGCGAATTTATGAACGCCCTTGGATCACTTTCGCCTTTCCTGAGATCTGTGATGAGGTACAATCCTTTCGACTCATTCTGGAAAAATGGATTCCGGGCATCAGCAGGCCTCGCAAAGATTGGAAAGGAAGCATTCGAGAAGCGAAAATCCTCAGCTGATAATAGCCGAAAAGACTTACTAAGCTTCCTCTTCAATGCGAAAGATCCGGATACGAAGCAACCAATCCCAGAAGACGAAATCATTGCCGAGTCGATCAGCTTTATCGTTGGCGGGAGCGATACAACGAGTAGCACCATGACCAACTTTATTGACTTTGTGGCTCGTGATGAGGACTTGCAGCTACGGATCCAACAAGAGATCGATAAGATTTTCCCAGGTGAGCCTTCCGATGACTGGGTGCCGAGTGAGAAAAAGTTGAACGAGCTGTCGTTACTGCTTGCAACTTTGAGGGAAGTCATGCGTCTTCGACCAACCAGTGCCACTGGATTAGAACGAGTGACGCCACAAGGTGGAAAGACCATAGCTGGACAGTTCATACCAGCAGAGGTGAGTCAATAAAGGAGAACAGACAATGGACTTCGCTGATCACAAGACTAGACCTTAGTTAGCGTCCCAACCTTGGGCATCATGATGGATCCACGGATCTTCGAATCACCTGAGACCTTCAGACCAGAACGATGGCTTGAACCAGGGGCGGATGAGCTTATGGAGTACTTTTACCCATTTTCAACGGGACCAAGATCATGCATCGGAAGAAAGTTAGTCACTCATCATCTTTAGTAACGTTTTGCATACTAATGGCTGCAAGCTTTGCATGGATGGAGATCTTGAAGGCAGTAGCGGTCGTCTTTAAGCTGTTTCATGTCAAGAGAATGAACCCGAAGCCCATAGTGATCAGAGAAGGCTTCTTCAACAAGGCTGTTGAATGTGAAGCCGAAATACACAAGAGACGCTTGAATTGAGGCATGTGAAAGGTAATCGAGGTTTATTTCAAGGCTCGAGCCATCCGCTTAGGTCCATGTTATACACGAATTAAAACACCAGCAAATCAATCCCACTAAATGAATGTTATCCTGGAAGCGGACATGGCACTAGTAAGCAGCTGTTCTGTTTCTATCAACATGAGCTTCCTTGACATGCTGCTCCTTCACGCGATGTTCCTTGTAACGGTCACGAACTTCATGGAATCCTGCGGTAATGGCATGGAGAATACTGTCGATAATTAGTTATTACACTGAAGAAATTCACAGGCACAACTTACGTGCTGATGATGGCAAGAATGAATGTACCCCAGGGCAGATTGCAGCTTTCATCCGACGAGTCTGCATTGATTCCAAAGGTACTCGAAAAGCCCTCAGTTCTGTAGCAATGGCGTGGTCCGGCCATGCCACCGTTAGGGCGAGTAAGAACAGAGACGGCGATGAAAGCTCCGACAAAAGCAATATCCAACAGGACCCAAAGCCAGCGCAGCCATCTCGGACCACCGCCCTTCAGCAGCAGCGAGATCAGCATAGCAATGAGTGTGTACAGGACAGCGGCTGCCAGGATGCCTTCAACAGCGCCATAGGAACTATTGACACCACGACGCGTCTTGATGGCATTGACGAGGTTGTAGACCTTGCGGAGACGGGCTGAGAAGAGTCCAAGAGAGATGACAGCGGAGAGGAATTGTACAACGCGCGTAAGACGAAGGAACCAGCGATAGAGGCGGGAATGTTTGAGCCGGCCTGGGACCCAGCGAGTCAAGAGACCTGTTTCGCGACTGCGATCATAAGTGATGCCGTAGTCGGTGGGAGCAGCGCGAGTGTCGTAGTGAGCCATGGCGATGCGGTGAATAAGTGGAATCAATGGGCTCTCTATCTAAAGAGAATGTGAGATGAAACTCAGGAGTAGATGGGTTGGATTGCTTTCCCGACAATTGATGCTTAGTTATAATTGTCGTAATCTATGCGAGACGTCATAATGTCACACAAGTCAAGGCATCACATTCCTAGCTCTGTGATATGTCCAGCCCGTCACCGTCGTCATGGATCAGAATTTCAGCCTCATAGTGACACCTTAGCCGTTAAAATTAGTTTCTTGTGTTCAATTCGATCAGCCAAGACGCGGGAACTGCCTAGACTGCCTTGTTTTAATAACTGTTGCAGTTGGACGTGCTGTGGCTGAAAGTCCACTTTATCTGGAAGAAATGCTCCGGGCCAGTGCCGGGTGGCTTGGCTTACGATTTGCCATGTCACTGGTGACGATTTTCCCGATTCGGCACCTCAAAACCGGATATTATCAGAGTCAAGTTAGGCCCGGATTGCAGATCTTGCAATCAATCGTCCAACATGTTGCCTGCATACGGTATATCTTGCGCTGAGGCAACCAGAGAGAAAGTCTTGTCCCCTGGAGAGAGTGAGATGACGCTGAATCGACCGATTCTTTACTTTCTTTTCACTTGGTACTCTATGTGTTTCTCTCTATATCAGAAATGACTAACAAAGTTCGCTCTGCTAATTCAACCTCTCCGCCAAAAGTTTCAACTGCAAATAAAACATCTGGCTGGAGAGATGACTGACATGTTCAGAGAATTGTAACTCTCAGAGGCAATCCAAGAAGTTGCGTAAGATATCCTCCTCGCTCGCAAAGCCTTGCTGACCAATCTCTCGCAAGATACTCTCGGCTCTTATAATAAGCCCATTTGCACTGGAGAGATCCCTCCCTTCTACTGCCTGGTCTTCGCCCTTCACCAGCTTGTGTCCCTTTGGCGAGATTTGTCAAATCTTGCGTCGTAGCTCATTCCACGTTGAATTGTGACAGTACAAAAATACCCGCTCGTTCACGAGTGCAGGGAGGGCTACTGCCCCGCCACCAAAAGACGTGCTGCATCCTGAACATCAGTGTAGTATGCTAAGAGATATGTCAGTTTATACTGCTGGTAGTGGCTGATGAGAGATGGAATGCCTACCAACTGAACCAAAGACCTTGTCCCATTCACCCTCAGCTGCCGCTTTCAACATGCGGAAGGTAGGAGTAGTGTTTTCTGGATCCAAGGCCCTTCCAAACTGGCCATCAGGTACAACACAGTTTGCAACAAAGGGAGGCTGGTTCGTGCCAACCCATGACCAGAACGCCAATTCTGCCAAAGCCCGACTGGCGCTGAAGACGTCCACAAATCTATCGAAGCCATCGACATTCGGCTCACAACAGGCCTTCATGATGGCGTCGTAGTTAAACATGGTTGAAGTTATATGGTGCGGGTGGTTATAATTGGTAGATTCAACTGCTTTGGAACTTGAACTGAGAACGTAGCGCTTCACTCCAGCGCGAGCTGCGGCTTCAAGACTACTTATAGTCCCTTTGACCACGGGCTCTACCACCTTCGCAGGGTCTGCATTCAGTATGATCGGTGTTGAAATTACACCCTTGGCCCCTGTGATACAGTGATTAAATTCTGTCGCGGAATAGAACAAAGGTGCCCTCTCACCTTTGAAGGCCTCATCAAATGCCCCTTCAGCTTCAGAGTCGGCCACCTGAACCAGCTCAAACATTTCTGGCCACTTGATATCAAATAAATTATGCATCCACTGCTGGTTCTTCTTTATATCTCTCACAGTTCCTCGGATGAAGAAGCCTGCTTGGAGGAGCTTTTCACACGTCTCGACCCCCATGTAGTCATTGGCACCGATGACCACAACAACGGAGCCAAATGGAATTGCAGGATCATAAATGAGCGTCGTGTAAATTTGAGTTAGAAGGTAGAGCGATGGAGTGAACTGCCTTGATACAGAGAGTTTCTTGCTCGGTTATGCAATTACGTATACTGCTTTCTACGTAAGCACTCTGTTGAATTAATTCAGAAGAATTATAAATCTTATACAGCTTAGTATTATTCAGCTTTGCTTTGTAATTGTGATATCTTGCATTATGAAAGCCTAACATAAGAGTCAACTTCATAAGCTTAGTCACAGATGAGGTTAGCGTTGCGCGCATGTCACGATAGTAGTAGATCCCTAAGATCACATTATAGCCCGGCACAAGGGAGTATTAATCTGTTCACTCAAGATCTATACAATCTTTTACTTCTTCTATAAGACTTAAGCGATTTCGCGATTAAAATCATGTTAATATAACTTACTATATTTTTGCTAATGATAGGGCGGTGTTTATCATTTTACCTTCCTATTGCAGAACAACATTTTGCAGATGCTCATTGTCCCTATCCCAGGGGAACCCATTGGCCATAAGATCGTCAGTTAACCTCTCAGTTTTCTATATCTACTGCATATTAATATTTGCCAACGTTCATGCGAATAATCCGATATAGTAAACTCAGCATTGAAGGTTGAATACAGGTATCCTAGCTTTATATCAGTTCATGTCATTAGACAAACGTGCTAGATCTTTATCAAATTATAAGCCCCGCGTGATATAGCCAGTTAAGGAATAGTTAATCGGGCAGACTTAATCCTGATAAGCTTACTTGTTTACTGATAAGCTTACTTGTTGTTTTATACCCCTGTAGTGTTAATGTCACTTTTAGTTATAGTCCGACATGTTCACCCCACCTCAACCATTTCTGAACATCTCGGCGGCTAAATGACCGAATAGTTGCCTGTCAATCAGGTCAAGTTCAACGCGCTCCGAGACTATAATTGCGGAAGGTGATGCGATGCTTGACGCCATGTCTGTTCTCCGCGGTCTTTTAACAATAGTTCCTCTGTTGATCTCTCAAAAAGTGCGACCTTCCGTTCTGGGGTGCATCGGCCAATAGACCGTTTAGGAAGCTGTGCCAAGTCTGATAGCCAAGACCCATTCCCGAACCTATTGCGCAATATATCCCGCCAATAACTCAGTTTGCCAAGAAATGGTAACGGCACCTAGAAACCGTTGTATGATAGTCTTCATATGACTATAAATCGAAGCCACGGGCCCTTGAATACCCTCTCTCGATATCAATTCCATCACACCTTCTCCAACTGTCTGTCACCTTGTCAACAATGGCTAGCCTCGTTCGTCTCGCTCTCTACCTGGGAGCTTTCCTGCCTGCTGCTCTTGCTGCCCCCACTGCACCCAGCAAAGGCTCAGATGTGATTCCTGGGAAATACATTGTCACCCTCAAGTCCTCTGCCTCCTCTGCCAAGGTCGAGTCTCACCTTCAGTGGGTTGGTGATGTTCATCGCCGCAGCCTGTCTAAGCGTGACACTGCTGGTATTGAACATACCTTTAACATCAAGAACTGGAATGCCTACGCTGGGCAGTTCGATGAGGACACTATCAAGGAAATTGAGGCCAGCCCCGAGGTAAGCTTCGACAATCAAACCTGAGACTCCTGCTTACAAGAGACAAGGTTGCTTTCGTCGAGCCTGACAAGGTTGTCAAGCTGAGCTTCGAGCAATCCAGCGAACTGTCTGATAGGGCCCTGACCACCCAGTCAGGAGCTCCTTGGGGTCTCGGAACGATCTCTCACCGTACCTCCGGTTCCACTAGCTATATTTATGATACGTCAGCTGGCGAGGGCTCTTATGCCTATGTAGTTGACAGCGGTGTTTTGGTCTCTCACTCCCAGTTCGGTGGCCGTGCTGTCGCCGGATATAGCATCTTTTCAGGAGCTAACACTGATACTCTTGGACACGGTACCCATGTTGCTGGCACTATTGCAGGCTCAACCTATGGTGTTGCGAAGAAGGTCGGTGTCTGCAGCTGTATACAACAGGCCAATGCTAACGTCAACAGGCAAACATTGTTTCTGTCAAGGTCTTCCAGGGAGCAGAGGGAACTGATTCTGGTGTTCTCGCCGGTTTCAACTGGGCTGTCAACGATATTACCTCCAAGGGTCGCGCTGGCAAGGCCGTTATCAACCTTTCTCTTGGTACGACACATCTTCCCGTTTTACAAAGCAATCTTACTAATGGCTGGTCTAGGTGGTGATGCATCCCAGGCTTGGGTAACTGCTATTAACGCTGCGTACAACTCAGGTGTGCTCTCTGTTGTCGCTGCTGGAAATGGTGATGAGGATGGAAACCCACTACCTGTATCGAGCCAATCCCCTGCCAACGCTGCCAATGCCATCACTGTTGCGGCTCTCACCTCTGCCTGGAGACCAACCTCATTTACTAATTACGGTATGATTATCCCTCTGCTTTTTGAATCCCCGAAATGATTGACTGACTATTGAAAGGCGCTGGTGTCGATATCTTTGCTCCCGGTCAAAGCATTTTGTCTGCGTGGATTGGCTCAAACAGCGCCACTAACTCTATCAGTGGTACATCCATGGCTTCTCCTCATGTTGCTGGTCTTGCCCTCTACCTTAAGGTTCTCGAAGGTCTTACTACACCAGCTTCTGTAGCAAGCCGAATTAAGGCCCTTGGAACCTCCGGAAAGATTACTGGTACCCTCTCTGGCAGCCCTAACCTGATTGCCTACAATGGCAATGGCGCTTGAGTCTGATAGAGTATGGCAATGCAACACAGCTCTGGCTAGACTATTACAAGTTCTTCTGGAACCTAAGAGGATTATTAGAATGGGATTTTTCAGTGTGTTGGCTTGATATTTCCTGTTGAGATGTCATAAGCTTTAGGCATCAATCAGAATAAGAACAGCTTAGACTACTTTCAAATTATCTCCCATTTTCCAATAAACCCAAGTTCAGACTAATTACAGCACAGCCCAGGGTAAAACAACAAACCCAATGAGCGCAGGGCAATCACTGCAAACAGAATGGGTCATGCTCCATTCCCCTACTGGCCTAGGCTAAACTGGTCCCTCTGTTGTCGATATCTGAATAAACCCGCTTGCAATCTACAAGCCAACTGCAACAGACAAAGCTCCAAGTTCACCTATGAAGCCATTTCTTAGATCATAACCGAATAGCTGTAAGCAGCAATCATGAAGCAAACCTGAAGTCAAGCCTCTTATTTCCCTTATCAGTTGTTGTCTTAAGATAGTAAATTCTCTCTTCCCTGCTCATTCCTTCCCAGATCTTATCTCTTTTGTTATTTTCCCTCACATAGTAGACTTTGATGAGGATATATATCAAGATATTGTAACCCACAACTCCAAGAAGCGCTTTATTACCAGTATAATAATATGGCGCGTCGTTCTTGCGGTAGATCTGGGAGGATATGATGCTCGACATTTGAACACTCATATTGTAAACCGAGGAGCCAACGGTACGAGTGCGGACAGATCCGGCATTGCGAGATGTCAAGGCCACAAGAATCGCGTGAGGGTAGGGAGCGCCGACCAGAAGCGTGGAGAGAGTCCACTTGATCCATTTCCAGCCTGGGAAGATGGGCGGCAAAGTGACCAGGGAAACCAACATTGGCAAGATCCACAGTTGGCCGACAACACCCAGAAGAACCCTCTGATTGATTCTCTCGGACACCCAAGTCCAGAACAGTAGCTGTATGATGAATAAGGTGTATGCCGGGATAGTAAGAAGGTTGGTATGGAAAGTATCAAAACCAAGAGCCTTACAAGTGAGTGTGATATATGCTTGGGGAGGGGAGTTAGGAATACCCCAGGAGAGACCAATGAGGTAGATAGGCCACATGTGGTAGTCAGTGAGAGCCTCCCATATCAGGCTGCCGGTCAAGCCCTGACGATTGTGCATGGTAGCCTTTCCTGGATCGTCCCGAAGAACTCGTGTGACCATGATGATCTCTTCGCGTTCGGAGAACCATCCAGCCTTGGGTCGCAGTAAACCTTTCCAGCCTGTACGAGCCGTCTGTGTAGGGGATGGTGGTAGATAGAGGAAGGTCAATATGCCGATAAGTGCAGTAAAGGAGCCCTCAATTAAGAAGAGATACCTCCAACCTTCATGCAACCCACTGTGGCCCCTAAGATGGAGAATACCGTATGCCAAAAAGGCGCCAACGATCTGCGTGCCTTGGTATGATGTCCAAAACCAACTTAGGCGTCTGGGAAGCTCAACATTCTTGTAGAAATACGAAAGATAAAGAATGGTGTCAGGGATGAATCCTGGAAGTGTGTAAGTAAGTGTTCGTAGCAACAGACACCCAGCGTTGATCAATATTTACCTCCTTCGAGCATTCCAAGTAGCCAGCGGCAAATGAAGAAACTTGTCTTTCCTTGGAGCGCGGCTTGCGACATTGCCACGATACTCCATAATACCATCTGGATAGGGATCCAGACGTCCGGTCCAAGCTTTTTCCCAATGACTTGTGAAGGGAGTTCTGCGAACAAGAACGAACAGTAGAATATGGTCATGCCATTGTTGTAGTCGTTTGTCGTAAGACCGAGATCAGCTATATGGAATGAGCACTGGTAGCATACAAAACTGATTATTGCCTGTGAGCTTACTTAGCATGCCATCCGAAAGGGCTTGAACAATATTGCCACGGTCCAGCTGGAGAGCAAAAAACATGATGCAGGCAGGAAGTGCGATGTACCAGTCAAGCTACCATCTAATTAGTATTGTTGGTAGATGAAAACATGCAATGTGAGCGACATACCCGCCTGACCAGCTTCTCCTCCTCGTGGGATTCCCAAGTCGCGGAAGGCTCGAAGCGGTGGGCACCTTCGAAACCATCCACGATCTTGTAGAGGTCCGTGGCTTCAGGAGCAGCAAATACATTGTGATGGTTGTTCACCAAGTCGCTTTGTAGGGATGCAGTCTCTGACCCTGTCGAGTAGCCTTCTTCGACTGGTACGTGACTAACATCTTTGCCAAAAAGGTGATACCACCTTTGACGCTTGGGAGCCTGTGTCGCAAAGTCTCCAACGCGATAGGATTCGTCGGGGCCGTTTTTAGACATTTTGAAAGAATCTTTCGTTAAACTGCGGCTATCTCTGCTCTCACGTAAAAGATATCGTGGAAAGCCACATTTTATATATTCTGTCTTGTCTCTATCCCCGTTCTTGGTTTTGCTAGCTGAGATCGAAATGGCGAGAGAGAACCGTGCCGTGTTAGCCGAGCAGTAGCTATTGCGTGATGAGATAAGGCTCAGCGATAGCATTTTAGGGAGAAGTGGCAATGCGGCTATCTTGGATATTGGTCTAGACTTGACATATTGAGCGGGGGCGGTAGATTATAGCGCCAAGTCGCCATAGTGCCATAAAGCTCGGCATTTACGTGATAGCTTGCGTGATTGGCGCTGGCGTTAGCTACAGCTACCTACCTGCTGTAGATACAGATTAGTGGGGGGGAAAACATCTATCTTATCTAATAAACAAATAATAGGGGAGAGAATAGCTTCTGTAGTATAAGCAATAAGTATATTAATCTCTTAAATAATTTTCCCCTGCTTGTGCTTGTATATATATTGTTGTAAGTTTCTTAGTATATACTGGAATGAGGCCAAGACTACGAACAAAGGAGTAAAGGGCAAAAAACGTCGCTCGGGCAGGACTATTAAAAGTGCTCTTAAAGTTGTCCGCGGATGCGGATGCATTACCCGGCCACTTGAGACCCTAGTTGGTCAGGTCAAATGATGGTTTCTAGGTATTCCTTAAACTTAGTTTGCCCATAGCGTCGTCGCCTAATAGGATATCGCAAGTCCGATTGTCGTCCGAGTTCCGATTTCCATCCTGGCGGTAAGTCCCAAATCGGATGTTAGACATAAACCTGGTCAACATTCGCCTGGCGCTGGGTTTGGCTTTAGTGTCAGGCGCATGTTTCGATCACTACCCTTGGCGCCGCTTTGAAAGGATTTATGTTAGTATTACCAGAAAGAGGAGAACAGTTATATAGTCCATAGCTCCAAGTCGGTCTGCTAATCTAGACGATCTTTCGTAGGATTCTATAGCACCAAAGAGTAGTTGATTATCTGTTATCACAGTTGGTCTGGTAATTAACAGTGAACCGACAACCATCACCATAATGAACACTTCCACACTTGCCACATCCTCCCTTGTCGTCATCCCTCAAGTCCTGATACTTCCACCACATCTCATTACCGCTTAGGACGCATCCCTTGCCCGTAACAAAGACACCACATCCGTTACCAGTTGAATCACCCCAGCAGTTACCACTGAGAGCCTTGTCATCGCCATAGTTCTTGTCGTCATTGCGGATTAGAGAGTTGATAGCATGATCGCAGTACTTGACTTGGAAGGTATTGAGACTACATATTCCGCTGCCCTTGCAGTCGTACGTGGTAGGCTGCTCTGTCGGTTGCGGTTCGGGAGGGGCAGAGCTGGTCGTGGTGGGATCTTCGTCGTCACGGCCTGTCAACTCTCCATTGGGAGGTTGTCCGTATATAGCTGTGAAGAAACTCTCGACCGTGTACCAGGCATAAGTATCAGCTTTCAGGTACTGTTAGAGACTAGGTTTCACGAAGGGCTGGAGCATGTCTTACCATTGGCCGCTGTCAAATATCGCCGAGTCCTCATCCTCGCCAGTTTTTCAACCATTTCTGGCATGTATACCCTGTTAGAGTTTGTTTGTTGGTCAGCGCCGATATACTGATCCTTGATAACAACATCACTTTCTGCTCTCATTGTTAGTAGCTCTACTTCTCTTGGCTCAGTTTAACCTCACCTTTGCCTGAACCGATGAGATTATGAGACACAGACGGAAGATGTACCAGTTCATGAATCATCAGTCGGAATTTACCAGTCATGAAAATTGAGTCCTTCTGCTTTGTTCTATCTGCGTCGAGTTCTCTCTGGACAGCTGCTAGGTGTTCTTGTCCTGGGGCGAAGAATCCACCGCAGAATACAATAGTGCCACCAGGAGAACTTTGTGCGTCGTCGAAAGCATAGCCACCGATAGTACCGGCAGCACCTCTAATGCTACTACAGCGGCTTTGGACATTAAAGCCTATTTGATTGATATCTTCGCAGGATGCTCGGATGATTCGTCCTTGTCGGGCGGTCGTGGTCAGTTTTCGGAGGTTCGCAAAGACACCTAGATATTCCGTGTCAGCTTCCGATATGGTGGAATGTGAAGGGAACACTGACCGTTGATGAAGTTGACATCGCTAGTCCTCTCGGAAATGTCAGCTCCAAAATTCCTCTGCTCGAGTAAGCCGCCTGGCTTGAATGGTGGTATCTTGGCCAGGATAGTGACAATATCCCGCCAAGCTTGCTTAATGTCTTCTATCTGACTCCGGCTACAACCTCGGTATATATCAAACGGGATGGATGCGTAAGCAGAGTCATGGTTATGACTAGGGTCAGCATCTCGAGGGCCAAGAGTAGTTCCCATGGCCTTTTCACCTGTCCAATCCAAGATGGGCTCACCCTCAACTTGCCAACAGTCTGAGTTGTCAAAGACGCCTTTAACTGGCATAATGACAGGGTTGAAGTTGTAGATGCCATCGTGGCAGTCTTGGGCAAGGCACCGACCTCGGTCCGTGCCAGCAACGACGGTATCACCATTCTTGATCACCAATCGCTGAGTGCCTTCTTCAATCCCGTCCTCGACAGTACCGTAGTTGAGACCAGTCTGGAGGACTTTGGAGCTGATACTCTTACCATTGCTCATTACAGTGACAGTTAAGCCAGCTGCGTGGGCGGGGACTACCAAAGCCCAGTGAAGAGCGTCTTGGCCAGCATCGGTGCCATTTGGTTCTTGAAAGTACTTGACGCTAGAGTCACCTCCGGGGCAAGTAGTGCTCTGTAAGATGCTCTTATGCCATAAAGCACCCTGAGGTATAGCTTCGCCCCGCTTAGAGAATGCTGGGACCATCGAACCGCCGTTCTTCCAAGCGTGAATGAAGGCTGAGTATAGAGATTGGAGGGCAGTATGATCGGAGCCGTCGGGACTGGCGTATTGGTTGGGTTGGGCATCGGTGTTCTGTTCGGGCCACAGGTTACCGAAGTGATGACTCTCGGGTCCATCATTCTACGCCTTGTCAGTTATCTGAAGCCTTGCTGCGATGTGAGGTACTGACCCAAGTCAGCAGCTGGATAATTTCGGGTTGGGATTCCATGCTGAGGATGTTCTCCATTCTCTTCACAACGTTCATCTCACCGCGTCGATACAAATTCGCTCCGTACTAGCAATGGTATTATTATCGGTCTTCCAATCCTGTATCAATAATTGACTTACCGCATTCTTGTACTGAAGCATGCTGATAGCTGAAGGGGTTTATTAGTCTAGGCAGTGACTGACAGAAGAAATATAACATACGCATCATGAAGACTTTACCCTTCTTCTGCAGAGGGCCCATGACCTTGATGTCTTTGGATAGATCACCTTCATTGGTGCCGTGGACTTGGGGCCAGGCTGACTCCCAGACACTCGCTCCGTCGATGATGTCCCCCCAGTATTGCCACCAGGCAGGATGACTCTCCCAGAACCCAAGAGTGTCATCAATGCCAGGGACGAAGAACATTTCGTTGTCAAACGATTTCTTCCATTCAATGAAGTCTTTATCAGTCTGTCTGCCTGTGCTGAAGCCTATATCATGTCAGCGATAAAACTTTGTATATGAAGTCAGCCTCACTGGTGATGAAGGGAAAGTTATTAGGCCCATATCGGAGATAAGAGTCACGGCTAAGAAAGCTCTTCAGTATTGTCTCGTACTCCTTTGGCTGCACCATCAAGTTAGCTTAACATTGGAGCGAGGCAAATACGTAAAGGTCATACTTACACCTCCACAGTCATTTCCGAGCTTCTTGTCGTAGCACCATGCGCCTGTCGCATATAGGTCAAGAGAGAGGGCCAGCCTGAACGCTCCTCCTTTGCTAACCAGGTTGTCGGCATAACCATACAGATGACTTAGAGTTTCTGGGACCCAGTCGAGCTTAGGATATCCAACGTTGAGAACAAAACCATCAAGACTGGTGAAAGTGATCAGTCAAGTCATGATAATATCAGTGTACATACCCCATGGCAATAGCATCGTCAATATCTTTGCGAGCATGTTCCTCATTGATATCGCCAAGCTACCAAGGAGATCAGCAAATTCATCTAAGCTGAGTTGATCTATTCCTACCATGTAATGAGACAACACAAGCCTCGATGCAGCCCGCTCATGCACACTACGAGCTGCCGTGAGGCCCGCTATGAAGCCGGTAAAAAGAGTAGATAAACGCATTCGAACTGAGAAATTCTGTGTAAGAACAACTCCTAAAAGCTCTGAGCCATTGAGCTGCTTGTCCCTTTTTATATTTACACAGTTTACCGCTTGAATACTGTACACCATCCTTGCTGTTATCCTGGGGTCCTAAATGATTGTCTCCACATACACATGGCGTTTACATCAGCCGTCGCAGCGTCACAGTCAAACTCTGTTAGGACTTTAGTCGAATCCTTCAGAGGAAGGACAGTCCTCTAAAATGAAGATGAGACTCAGTCTGAAGTCTGAAGTACCAAGTACTACCACTCTAGCATGTTAGCGCCCGCAACGGTCATGATTGAGCCGTGCTAGAACTTTGCTTGCCAATAGGAGCCTTTGGCCAGTCAAATTGTCAATAATAAGGTGCATTGGGTTTTCAGCGTAGCCATGTTCCCACACTTTTGAAGGATTTATAGGACCGAATAATTTAGCCATCGGCAGTCGAGTCATATACTGTGAGTGTAATCCCGATCCTGGCTAATTCCGACTGGTGTAGGTCCCTTGATCGGCATTGCCGAATGCAACCTTTATTAAAATGAATTCACAGGACCAAAAGTGTATCATAAAATATCTATCAATTCTTCTGAAGCTTTTCTACTCCGTACCCTCCGCCGAGCTTGTGGTGCCTCTACCAAGTGAATGATTCTTCCACATAACGAACAACGACGCCATGTCTCGCCATTGCAGCGCAGACATACCGAGCTTCATCACACATCGCATGTGGACCACAGACGACCACTGTAGTTCCACCAATAGCGTTCTCCAATTCCGTTGTCAAAACTCTCTTTATGTCCATGCGCTCACCAACCGAGACATGGGTCTCGATATGGCCCCAGTTGGAGGATTCACCACCTTCTTTTTCTTCACCGGCATCTCCACCTACAATCATACTCTTGACAACATCGACAAGGCCCTTGCTTTTGATTCCCCAGTACAGCTTAGTGGTTCCCAGAGGCTTAGCGTACATTGACAGGGAGGCTTGGAGAGATGACAGGACGCCAGCAATGCCGACACCGCCGGAGATGACAAGGGTATTCGGGTATCCGATGCTGGGCTCGAATCGAGTTGTGTCTTCGTGGCCATAAGAAGACTCGATGAGGACGGGGATTGCTATGCCAGTGTCGGCTTTCTTTGCAAGCTTGGCGGTCATACCACGAAGGTTCTGGACGAATAACGTGATACCGGGCTTGGTAGTCTTACTGTGAACTCTGAGTTGGCGAACGTTGGATATGGCACCTCCCATCTCTTTAGAAGCCGATCCTTGAGTTGGTGAGATTGCACCCTCATTCTCAGACTGCGTGTGCGAAGCGGAACTTGGGATAACGGACTCTCCATCAAGCTGACCTTTGCTGCAATTGACGATTGAGAAAGGATGATTCTCCCATACTCGCCAAGAGAGCGTGGGGAAGTAAGCGAAGCAATGGCCCTGAGCATCGACATCCGGAATGTCAACTCGCAGATACTTATCGTCAATGCGAGTGACGTATGCTTTCTTGATGCCATATCTGGACATACGTAGAATGCGAAGGATTCTCTCAAGACCCCAGAAGCAAAAGGCGATAATGAGCCAGATCTCGAAGCCGCTCGTGTCCTCGTAGAGGAAAACAATGTGATACCAAGAAGCGACCAGAGCACCGACGGTCAAGAGGATATGCGTGATGAGAAAGACCTCATATAATATCTTTCGGATCGGAAGCATCGAGAAGGGGATCAAGGCGGAGAATAGGACGGTGCCGACAACGCCGACGTACCAGTAGGGGTATGTCAGAACGAGGGGATATGAGTCTCCTTCGATCATAATTCGAAGCCAAAGGAGTGAGTGAAGGGCGACTTGAACGACGCAGATAGTGGCAGTCCATCGATGAAGAAGAAGAAAGGTTGAGTAGGACCAGTTGGTAAGTCGAAGAAGAACACTGCTACGGCCGGCATAGAGGATGACAATGGGGATGTTGGCGAATGCAATGGCACCAGCTCGATTACCAATGAAGCGCATCAGTGCATAATGGCGATCTGGATAGACGCCGTTGGGACTGTAGTTGGGGTACCCTTCGAAAGTTGCCAGGCAATTGATACCAATGAGGTAGAGAATGAAAAGAGCTTGGCCTCTTGTGGGAACCATGCCAATCCCAAGTGTAGCTACACTGTGCTGCCTACCCCAAGCTGGAGGGTCTATGAAATAGCCGTAGAACTTGCTTCTGAAAGATGTTGGTAGGGGAAGCAAGCGTAGGAGGGAGAAGCCAATGGGCACCATCACACATGTCATGAAGGCCAAAATGCTGTGACTGGTCAGTAGTGGTCCACTGGTTCGACAGCGAGATCAGGTAGACCTACGAGTACTTATTCTCATTCCTGGCAACAGCCTTGAATTCCCTAACACCATTCAGGTTGGCCTGGAATACAGCTGTATCGATCGAGATGGTACGGTTGAAGACTGTTTCTTGTGGTGACATGGGTTTTGGTGCACTCGAGGTGTTGACCTGAGCCAAAGCCTCAGGGTACGACCATCGAATGGACTTGGACTCGTAAATCATAAGGGTTTCCCAAAAGCTCTCTACCTTGTAGATTTTGACATCCCTGGGACAATAAGAGTGAATACAGTAGGCCATGGACGTCAAGTACGAGGTGTCGTTGGAGAAGCATTCTGCTGACGGGTATGCAGCTGCCTTTTCCTCTGCTGTCATACCGGCGTACTCAGGGCAGTCGAGATTATAAGGCATCGCGTACGCACATGCTTGGGCACATGGTACCGGGTAGGAATCTCTGCCATAGCCCTCGAGGGGGACAGTGGCTGATGTGCTAGGTACGAAAGAAAGTGCTGACAGCACGATTGCTAATGCCGGCATTGTAGTGGAAGACCACATGGTGGCTGATGCTTCAGGCTAAGAGACAAGACAAGTGAAAAGTGAGGATCTGAACGACTTGCGAAACAGGAGTGCTCGGTAATTGACCTTTAAGTAACATCGCGGGCCCAAGATGGCTAAAATACCACTTATTCCCTAAACGGCGATTCTTAACAAAAGATCCCTCAGAAGATTCCATGGCTGCATTCTAGATCCGTGATCGCCGGATATCGTTCGTTTTAGACAACGGCTATTGGCTTAGTGTTAGGAGAGAGAAACCTGGGTCATGGGTTTTGTGGCTTGTTGATTAGCATCACCTTTTGGGGACTGGAAGGGATTGGCCTTGTTGAAGAGATGCTCGGGACCCGTTTTGTTAGATGTAGCCTTTCACAGGGTCGGAAGGAGACCGAGAGTTTGCGCTTGGTTAGTGCCGTCCCGTGTTTGTCGGCAAGACTCGCTCCAGTCAACTGTCGGTGCAACTTCAAGTCAATATCCTCACTAAATTGCTATTGACAGTACTACTATTTGATCCCTCTCAGTCCCATAATGAATCTTGTATTCACAAGTGCCCGTCTTGGCAACGTGCCGATATCTGACCTCATGGCGATATCACTTCTTGGCATCTAAGTGCAAGGAACCATCAGCCCTCCAAGGAATTCAACCCCATGCCACCATTGGTCACAGTGAGACATGGCGTTCCAGAGCCCTTAATTCCGCCCATTGAGAGCAACACAGTGACGCGGCGGAATTCTGCATGCAGCTTGGCAAATTTTTCGTTTAGCTGTGCCGAACTGCCGCAGCCACTGATCAGATAAAGAGAGCTATCCCACGTGTTCTAGACCCGAAATGGGAATTTGGACGGATGGCGCGGGGTTCTGGCTGATTGATAAGATGGATCTGATTGATAAAGGGGGCTAGGGTAGGACTAGCAGACTAGCATGTGAATAGACTGTGGAACGAGGCCTTGGCGGAGATCCCCGTTGACGAGTGTAACGAGAGCTTTTTACCCTAATTTTAGGTAATAGTCTGTGTGATCACTAGCCACAGTTTGTGTTTCGTTTTTAGTTCTTGTTGCGATGGTGATTGCAGATCATCTCCGAGACATCAGATCTAGTTTTCTAGCATTATATCTTCTGACTTCAAATTACTGCGGAAGTTGTCATGAGGCAATATTACTTAACCGCCTCGGCTAGCTCAATTAGGCTTGCATCGGGACTTCTCGACCCCCTTCGAAATTTTCATTGGCATTTTCATGACTAAGTTCCTCATCTGTTCCAGACCCCTACCATTTCGGCTCGCATAGCCGTTTCATTTGACGTGGGGGAACATTCTGGACCATCATAGATGAGGTAAAATAATAACTCTCGTAGTATGCATAACTCTTCATCACCCTGTCAGGTCTTGTGAACCTAACCGCATATCGTCAAGTTTATGTTTAGTAGCCTTTTATCACGCCAGAGGCTGCTGCAGACCATTGATCTATGTGCCGAGTTCCGAGATAATGAATAAGGTTATCAGATCATTTACGCCTAACTTGACAGACGATGCCCAACTGATGACAGTTTCGGCGTTGATCATTCGGACCCTCGGGATGTTTACTGGATGCAATGCTCGTGGGTTACGTAGTTTAGATGGCGCTGCGGAATCTGAAAGGCTGGAGATAATTAATTTCTCGCGCTAGAATCGCGTCCATGCGGTATCGGCCATCTTGAGAGCTCTCCACTTCCGTGGCAACGCATGATCATGGTCTTGAGAACCAACAGCCGTTTTTCTCCGCCAATCCGGTACCCTAGAGCTGCGTTCGATGGTAATAATTGATAATACATCTGACACGGGAATAAAACTCAATCAATGGCTTACACTGCCCTCAGCCATGAGATCAAAACCTGCCGTCCGAAGTCGGTCCACAAATGTGATACCCAATGTTGATGGCGTCAATAGCCCAGCACTGGTAGCCTCAGTCTTGTTCATCTGGTCGATAGTCGCTGCAGCTTCTACGGCTAGAATTGCCGCCATGTCAACCAGTGCTCCCTTGTAGCTGAACTTTGCCAACGCCACTGGGTCTTTCTCACCAGTAACATACCCAACTGCTTTCCATTCCGCACTCTCAATCTTGCGGCTTTCGTCTCTATCGGGTCCAGATCCTCGATTGAAGGACTTGCCACGGATGAAGGATCTGAACCAAGGCACTGCGAGCAAGAAAATGCCCAGTTTTGTGACAATGTGCATGAGTAGTGCAGATATGAGGCCAGTGGCTGGGATGTATTCATTGTAAAGGGACTCTTGTCCGTAAATCTTCGGTTTCAAGGCTGCTGATCGTTGGGCGATGGACTCATTACCCCACGCAACGAAGGATGTTGCCAGATGCCCAAGATATCGGTCGTAACGATGGCCCATCGGCTCCATGTTTTTCTTGACCACATGCTTGGGATTTGGCAGCAAGACCGAGGTGTCAGAAGTCAGCCAACCACTGATCCCGTAGGTCTCGGCCACTTCAAGAACAGTATGTAGGGAGCCACCTTGCATCCCAAGCATGTTGAGCTTTCCAGAGCATATGATTTCAGATGCTGCTGGTAGGTCTTGCTCTCGTACACGTCGAGCAATCAACCACGCCACAAGATCGGATGGAGCACTCGATCCCGAGATAGCCGGGATAATGATAGCGCCTGAACTTTTGGTCGTCTCGTGAAAGTTTCGTATCATTTCGGTGATCAATGCAGTCTCGGTACTAAAGTCGACGTAATGGGTACCATTACGAGCACATGTGTCAACGACTGGAGTTCCATAGCGGTGATATGGGCCGATGCCGTTGATCAGAACCTTTGTTTTTCTCACAATGGGCTCGAGGCCTTGGGCGTTAAGTTGAGGGACGATGTAAATGCCGGCTCCAATCGATCCGGATTGATGGCGCGTAGGTCTTGGCACAGAGCTTCGAGCTTTGAGGCTGAACGACCTGCAATGCACCACCTCGTACTCGTTGGGAAAGTCTTGGCAATATGCTCTGCGCAGATTGTGCCGGTCCACCCTGTGGCGCCCAAGATGGTTATCTCGTGGGTCCGAGTGTCCATTGTGTTTTGATAACCGGCGATCGATCGCCCACTGACGTTTGAGGTGTCTGTTAATTATATACCAGATTTTGGCCTCCTCTTTCGCCCTATAGACGTCCCGGTGCCTTCCATTGTGATAATTACTCATCTTAAAAATACATACTGAGCCTTTGGACCCTCCCTCAGTATTGCGCAAAGCTAGCCTGTTTGAGAAGCGAATGATAGAGGCTGTTCGATTCGGACGAAACACGGACGAACCGAAGGACCCAGTAGATCAAGGATATCAACCAATTATATTCGCGTTCACCAGTCATACAATGAAGGAGAATATTGACAGTAGGTACATTATACGGGACTGCAAGGACACGGATGCGTCTTCGCAGGGGCTTGATGAACATTTGCAGGAGCAGCTCACTTTAGGCACTTATGGAGAAGAACCTTATAAGCCAGAATTTCAATACACAGCATACTCCTCTCTTGTTGGCTCTTTCCCTACTACAGGAGCATACTCTGTTTTGCCTCCATCTTTACCTAATAGCTTTTCTAGCTCCATACTACCTCGTTAAAATGTTAACTATTTTAAGTTCTCTGAGGCTTTGGTACAGCTACCTCGGCGAGCGGCTAATATATCCGAAGTCTCTTTCCAGGTTGTCCATTTGGACTCGCTGAATTCTGACCCCCTCGAGACGTTCTCCGGCTCCCTTTTGAGCTCCTGGATCAAATCGGAAGGTTATGTCTTGCCAAAGCATGCATTTCATGTCCTCAAGCTTATTGTAAATTCCTGGAGACAATATTCTCTCCGAGTCCCAGAAAACGTATCCAAGTTGCCGTACGCCTAAATAGCGACCGCCCGTGGTGGTGATTAGCTTATACATTCTTTCGTCACCCTCAACTCTGCTGAATATGAGGTAGCCGAGATTACTGCACAACGAGTCATTTTCCAGACTCGCGGCTTCTTCGTATTGGTGGTCTGGTGGCCACGTTGGCAAGTGTCCTAGAGCATCTAGTAGAAACTCGCGGGAATATTAGCAGTTCGACCGAATCAACTCAGATCGTCCTTCTCCAGCAGTACAGAGATCGTAGATAAAGTCTAGACCGAGCGAAGTCATGTAACTGATGTTATCTGAAGAACGGTATCTACCCTCTTTCGAAAACAACGAAAGACTGGTTTGATCCAGTGCTGTAAGTTCGACAAGGTCCTCTATTTCTGATTCGGGTTCAGAGAGCAAATTCCATATATAATTATCAACTGTAGACATGAACTGGTTCTCGAGCTCGTCGATGTAGTTCCTTATCATAAGCGTGAAGTATAGCTCGACGCAAGCTATCTCTTCCACTTCCCAAGGTGAGAGACGACTTATAAAGAGATCAAACTGTTTAATAGAAGAGAACTCGTCATTTGCCGAAATTGTTTTGAGCAGAAAAGAACTGCTTGCTGGAAAAACGCGACAATAGATCTCAAATCGAAGGAACGCCCTCTGTAGTCGTACGCATTCTGTTGAAGTAGGGATAAGAATGGAGTCGACAAAGCCCAGCCGGTACATATACTCCGTGTAACAGGAAATCAGAAATGTCACTCGGTTGTAACATCGGCAAAGCAATATCAGTTCTGATCTCTCGGTAGGAAGATTGAAAGACCAGGAGGCACTAAAGTAATTTTCTAGGAACTCGGATACTATACTATTAGTTGCTGGTGAGGGAGTGTGTCGGAGAGCAAGAAGATGTTGCAAGTTAACTGTTGGTAACGCATTTCGAATAACAGATGACAGAAAAACCTGGGGCGTTGTGGAGAAGACCCGTAAGCATAACGACGATGCTGATATCATATCATGGAGGCAGCGAGGTGTGTCGACATTCTGTAGGATGAGAGAGATAAGTTCAGGCGCCAAGTTCTCTAGGGCCATCTTGCGCACTGAAGGGTAGACAAATAAAGCTACCTTCTTTGATTTGGTAAGTTTTCATTTACGCTGACATATGAACATTTGCAATCTGGTACGAACGAACATGAGGAAAATGAAGCGGCCGGAGCTAACCTTGGGCGTCACGTGGCAGATGAGGGGAAGATATATCAAGGCTAGCGTTAATGACATCTGCAGCGGCACGGCGAAGAGGATGAGTAAGGTATTAATACATTGTGCAAAGAGCCATATGGACCACAAAAGTGAAAGGCAATGGAAAAATTGTTCAGGGCTACTTCTGTCTACGTCCACTGCTTGTTTCCAAACTTCGAGACAAGAGCCCCAATGCTGCCATTCTCCAAGGACGCCTCATCCATGACTTTCAAGACAGCTTTGGCCGAGTCCACAGGGGTGCTAGGGCCTTTGAAGTGCGGAGCATAATTGACAAATTTGCTCCCTAGCTTAGCCACCTTTTCTCTCTGTTCTTCGGTTACTGTGCAACGTTAGCATTATTTAGTAATCGTTAGAGTTACTTACACTCTCCTTCAAAACCCCTATCGATACTTCCAGGACAGATACTCATAAAAAGTACTCCTTCTTTGGCGTAGCAAGCGGCGAACTTGGCGGTGAGAACGCTTGTGCCTGCTTTGCTGATGGAGTATGCGGGAGCTGGCTCGATCTCAAATTGACGGATGAAATCGATATCGGACATGCCGGACGAAATGGCGATGACCTTCGTGCTTTGCCCTTTGGGAACAAGTGGGGTGACAAGTGGGGTGAAAAGGTTAAAGAGATGGAAGTTTCCAATTACGTTGACGTTGAATGAGTCTTGGAGATCCTTGACAAGGTATTCGGAACCTCTGGCTCTATTACAGTATGAGATATCATTTCCTGAGGCTAGCTCACTGAAAATGGATGGGGTTTACCTACAGTACGTCAACGGCATCCCATTGAGACCACAATGCGATGAGACCTGCATTTGCAATGAGGAAGTCAAGAGAGCCTTCAACGATCTCCAAGACGGCCTCAACAGCGCCCTATACTCTAACCAGCTTGATGTGAACTTATTCTGAATGAGAAATTGAACCTTTAACGCAATGTAATTAGTAATATCAGCCTTAACAATATGAACGTTATCTGGAGACCTAAGTTCTTTGATAAGCTTCTAGTCAGTAGCCGCTTTATTGCGGACTAGGTCGACGACGATATTCTCGGGGTTACTGGAGAGTACTTGGATGAAGCCAAACTAGGAGCACTGGGGGTCAGTTGTAGGGTAAACTAGATAACATATGGTCACACTCACGCCAAGACCGCGCGATGCACACTGATAATATATCATGTCTGTTTCTGTTATTTAAATTGAAAAATCTTAAGCTCCCTAGCTTGCGCAAAAGTTGCCTAATGAAGTATTTCAATACAGGTATTATCAGTAATGTTTAATAAGCATAAACTGATGCCTCCTTCTTAAATACTTGATCCGATTTTGGGGTTCCACTCCTGCTACGACAACCAAGTTGAACCAACACACGCGCAACGCTAACCCCATTTGTCACCATGCCCAGACTGATAAGTTATTATTAGGACTTTCACAGAAGGATATCGCAATTATAAAGCAAAGCCAAGTAACGTTGAACTCAAAATATTAAATGCCACATAACGTGAAGATGAAAGATGACAGACTCTTGGTATCTATATCAAGTAAAGAACCTGCCCACTCACCATCGCTCTCTAGCGAAGCTTCTTTTACAATTCTTCAGTAAAGACTTTACCTAGTCCTCGGGTGCAGTCGGATCCTTGTAGTGCCGGGGTAACCGAGCAGGTTGGCAAACTGGCTGAACCTTAGTAGATATAGCGCAATTAACATCTATATAAAGTAGGTAATTGACACGGTTTCTCTATTTTCCTCGTTCCCGGATACTGCCAAGTTCGATTTTGCTGCAACACCACCTTGTACCTCCTTATCCTTTCGCAACAAGTGAAAAATGTCACAATGCACATATGTGCTTATCACTGGTTGTAACCGTGGTATGTTCTCGACGTACCGGATTTGGTATCCATTCATCTAATCACATGCCCAGGCATTGGAAGAGGCCTTGTTGAGAAATACATCGCTCGCCCGAATCATGTAGTCGTCGCCGCTGTTCGTGACCCAACAGCTAAAACCTCCAAGGAGTTGTTGCATGCCACTAAGGGTACTGACAGCAGATGCATCCTGGTAAAGATTGATAGTGCTTCCGAGACAGACGCTCTGGAAGCCATGAGCACTTTGGAGCGAGACCACGGTGTCGAGAAACTTGATCTTGTGATTGCTAATGCCGGAATTTCGAAGTTTTTCGGCACAGCAGAGGTGACCCCAGTCGTGGAAATGATGGACCATTTCAAGATCAATTCCGTGGCGCCACTACTGTTATTCCAAGCAACTTGGTCCCTCCTCCACGCCGCGAAAGCACCAAAGTTCGTGACAATCTCCTCAGGTGCAGGGAGCCTGGGGTTCATGGAAAATCTGAGAGTCGAAAATACTGCATATGGCTCGTCTAAAGCAGCTCTTAACTTCATCACGAGGAGGATACACTTTGAGAAACCGGATCTAGTGGCCTTCAGTATCAACCCTGGATGGCTTCAGACAGATGTAAGTAAGCCTATACAATTACTGCCCAATCACTCTGGTTGTGTCTCTATCTGACTCATAATAGCTGGGGAATCATGCTGCTCAAAGTTCAGGGCTATCAGCGGCTCCTGTGTCGGTACAGGATGGTGTCAATGGAATTGTCAGTGTTATAGATGGCGCAACAAGGGAGGTGACATCGGGAAGGTTTCTTTCGTGGGAAAACAACGAGATTCCATGGTGATATGCGGTATGTGTAGATATTTAGATAGAAATATAGTTTGTCCCTAGAACATGATACATAATATACTAAATATTATCAGAAGGATACTGCTGTTGAAATTAAAGAAGAGACTTGACTGAATCAATGATAGTCTTCTTATATGGTATCCAATCGATCCTAAGAATTGTGTTTGCCCGAGTGGCATCATAGCCAAAGGAGTCTAGAGCTGGGTTTGGGTCGCCTCCTTTATTGGCCTCATCCGGTAGCCTGTCTCGTAGATCCGGGAAGTTCTCATACAGAATTCCATATAACTCCTGGTTACTGTAATACCCAGCAGTGACAAAGATGCGCTTACCAGCTGCCTCTTCCGTCCCTACAGCCTTGACATGGGCCAATGCTACGTCACGGACGTCAACCCAGAGAGGTAGTTGAGTTGGAGGAAGGCCGCTTTTATGCTTCCCGTTGATGATATCAGCCAGTAGCTGATTGGATGTGTTGACGGAGTCGAGGGACTTGACTGGGTACTTGACCGGGCCGTAGACCATCGGAGGACAAATTGTCGTAAGAGAGAAATCGGGTTTCTTGTCGGACATGAAATCCCAAGCAGCCTTCTCAGCAAATGCTTTGGATGCAGCATAGGCAAGCCCCGGATTAGAGTAAGCATCTTCCATAGTAAGAGGACTCCAATCGGTCTCCGTGTATGTCTTCTTCGCACCAGTGAACGATAGCTTAGGGTCTAGGATCGCAGCAAAGGATGACGTCAACGCGACTCGTCGAACGGTAGGACAAGTCTTGTGGAGAGCATCAAGTACTGAAGTTGTGCCAAGAACAGCTGGATCAATCAAATCCTTTTTGGCGTCTGTGATATTGTAGTGAAACTAGACAAAAATGTTAATTTCGGAAGCTTGAAGTGTAATTATGAATTCGGGCATTGACTCACGGGACTGGCAATGTGAATGGCCGCTTCGAGGCCATATGCGCCTAAGCCTTGGAAGGCATCTTTAGCAGCAATATCGGGGACGATAGCAAAGTCAAGCTTCTTTTCGCCAACGCCCTGAAACTCGTTGCGGATTGACTGAGCCTTTTTCTCTGAGCGAACAGTAGTTACGACGCTATGGCCACGCTTGAGGAGGGCATCAATGACATGTCCAGCGACGAAGCCGGTGCCACCTACACTGCGCGTTAACGACAAAGCCAGCTTCTGTGAAACACTCGGTTAGATATACCTGTGACGAGAACTCGAGTCATTTTCAGTGAGTCGGAATAATGCTGCGGCTTGGTGATGATTGAAGAAGATGATTGTTAGACTTTCGGCTCGCTGCAAGGCATGTCGGACTTGAGTACATGTCGTGATACAGCAATGAATCATGTGTCTAGACCCAGTCCGGCCTTCGGTTTAAAGGAAATGCCGAGATGGAGCAACCATTTAACCTTTAAATATAAATAAGCTTTGTTGAACTCATGGCTAGCCTCAACGAGACTACCCTCGGCCCGATTTCTTTAGTGGTATCTGGGCAGAGTTGTTTACGAATACTCGTATTGGATGGACTTAACCTAATCTCCGGACTCATGTAATATGCTTGCAGACTATCTTATGCTGCTGTTGCATAGCATCCGGCCATGGCCCAAATAGTCCAATAGTCTATATCCAGTAGTTGCTTCGATAAATCAAGCACATCCTTCGCTATCCACATATTACCCTTCTCTGCCATGTGCCCTAGTATTCTCCAAATCCATTCCCGCACGGAACCGTCTGTTGACAGCTGGGCAGCTTGATAGAGAGGAGCCATTAGTATCCTGCATTCTAGCTTCTGCATTTGCGTGAAAAGCTCAGAGCTCGGTGGCCTGGCTTGCGGCATGATGCAGTGCGTGACAGAGCGACATATTTGCTTCGCGATTTTATTAATCGCATCACCGTTGTGCTCGTGAAATATATCCCTTAACAACCCTTCCATCTCTAAACGCATCATCCTTACAGCGTTATGTAGTTGCATTATAAAGTGGCTCGGGTAGACATCGTATTCTCCATCCAAGGTTTGCCAATCGCCCAAGAAGACGGTAACAGGCCCGCAAGATCTTTCCAACGAGTTTCCAAGATCTTCAAGCCTGCAGTTTATGTCGACAACTCTCTCATTTATGTTGCTGTCTTTAGCCATGATCTTGTTGGTCAGCGTGGCCCTCAGGTTGACAATATCCACTAGGATTCTCATGTAATCCCATTTACTATCCATGATCAGCCCTGAAAGATCCTTCCAGACAGCGACTTGCGAGTCAGAGATAGGGGTTTTAGTTATTCCACAACTAATTATGAATTGTGACAGAATATTTCTGGCGATTTGAGTTGATAAAGCACTTGCAAAGTTCAGCTCACCCCGTGACTCGATGATTGACATTGCCCCTCGGATATGGGTCATTGAAGACCCTGACATGCCAAGACTAGGCGCTGCCAGCTTCTCAAAAAGATCAAGAAGTAGTATTGACTGCAGAATCTCATCACCAATCAACACGTTCGGCTGGTATAGTGAATGTCTGAGATTCCCTATAGCAACCGAATATCTGTTCAAGGCGGTGCTGATTAGTTCTCGGCTGTCGAACTGTACTGCCGAGAACGCTAGGCTGACTGCATTCACACTGTATGCAAGGTGTTTCGAGATTGGGGCCTGGTTGTATAGCGGCGGGAGACAAGAGCAACTCCGTGATAAGCCGGTAACATACAGCAGGAAAAATGTATCTCTGCACCGCGTATCGGCATCCAGATTCAGGTCTAGTATCGGCGAAGGCTGCGTGATGAGCTGGTAGGCATATCCTTGGCGGGCCACCACCTTTTGTCTGGCTACACGTGTCTGGTCACGGAATGCCAGATCCTTGGCGCTCCGGTAGCCATGGCATGAGATGTTGGCTCGTCGACACTGGCCACAGGATTCCGGTTTCAGGTCGCACTAAGGGTCAGATGTCAGCCAGTCTAATATGGAACTAAATTGGCCACTAGGCATACTCGGAGCTTCCGCCGTCTGCAGGGCAGACAGTCCATTGAAGGTCGGCCGGTGTTGACCATCTTGATGACTACACATCCTCACTCTGGGCTTCTTTCGAGATTGGTGTCGGAAGGGAATTCTGGAATGCGGACAGGTGTCGGCAGTAGTAGGGACAGATAGAGGTGCTATGACTTGAGTGCAGCTGAGATGAGCGCCCGACAAGAACCGCAGAGGATGTTACAAGCCACCACAGAAGAAAAGAAAGAAGAAGTCAGTGTCCAGTCGAGATTATGCAACATTTCCGATAATAACAAATCTTGCGCATCAAGAGAAGGGTGTTGCCCCATGTTAACCGCTAGAGGTTTAGTCTGTGGGGCTGCAGATTAGCCCCCTGGTAAACTCCGGATGGCTAGCTATAAGAGGTTAATGAGATCGGCACAGCCTAAAGTCAAACGCAATGTTACAGGGCGTAAGACAGAAGCGGGGTTGCTGAAAACATAGCGGAAAGTTTTATTAGATTAGAATAATAAAATGATCGCTTATACTTAGGCAATACCTAACTTCAAATTCCAAATCGCACGAAGTACGCGCGAATTAGAATCCCATATAAAATAAAACCGCGCTAACTTCAAATTCCAAATCGCATAAAGTA
>JAAOAK010000071.1:0-165913 GCA_013396175.1 Fusarium denticulatum | reverse complement strand
CCTCCAAATTTACCCCGCCATTGAGAAGAACCCCTCCCCCACGTACGTCTCCAAGTGCAACATCGGGCTTGACCCGAGGTCGTGTTTACATCATAAATATTATGTAAATAGTCTTTCTCTTTTTTAACTTTCACTTCTGATCGTCCATTGTTGTTTGCCATTCTGTGAATCATAACCATGCCATTGCCTACTTCATCGATTTACGAGCCGCCTTCGGCTGGCTTCACTGGCTTTCCTTCGAGAAGGAGTGTTGTTCATAGCACGGAGGGTATTGTAGCGGCGCCTCAACCTCATGCTGCGAATTGTGGTCTTGAGATTTTGAGGGCTGGTGGTAATGCTGCTGTAAGTCAGTGTCCTTCATACCCATGGGTCAGTAGCTAACAGAGAACAGGACGCAGCTGTTGCAGTTGGTACGTCAACCACGCATTAACAACATGGTAATCTGAATAAATACTGATCAATCGTAGCCGCTGGCTTGAACGTTACAGAGCCTGTATCCACCGGCATCGGTGGTGACATGTTCCTCCTCTACTTCGACGCCGCCACAAAACAAGTCAAAAGTCTTAACGGCTCCGGCCGCTCAGGCTCAAAGCAGACAATCGAGAACATCCGCAAGAGCCTCAACATCCCCGACGGCAAAGCCGGCGAAATCCCGACTCATCACGTCCACGCTGCTACTGTTCCTGGCGCTGCAGCCGGCTGGGTCGATACCGTTGAGCGATTCGGCAGTGGAAAAGTTAGCTTGAGCCAGATCCTCGAACCAGCGATTAAACTAGCTGAGAATGGATTCCCTCTTACTGAAATCGCTTCTCATTCTGTAAGCGCCTTGTGAGTTTGAGTTTGGGTTGGGCTGACTTGGGGTAGTGGCAAGCTCAAGGGAAGCTTCTTCGTGATGCTTCGCCCAACTTTGCGGAGATGCTGAAGAAAGACTCCTCTGCTCAAGATGGTGTGAGAGCACCCCGTCCAGGTGAAGTATTCAAGAATCCCACTCTCGCTCAGACATTCAGAGCTTTGGCGAAGGATGGTAAGAAGGGTTTTTATACCGGCCGCATCGCAGAGGAGATCGTAAAGGTCGTGCAAGACCTCGGAGGATATCTCGAACTCGACGACTTGAAGCACCACCTTGAAACCGGTACTCAAAACACAGAGCCCATCTCCGTTAAGTTCCGTGGTCAGGGCCTCACAGACAAAGATCCCAACGGCGGTGTTGAGCTTTGGGAACATCCCCCCAACGGCCAGGGGATCGTCGCCCTAATGGCCCTGGGCATAATCGAACAGCTCGAGAAACAGGGAAAGATTCCAAGATTCACACCCGAAGATCATAATTCTACGGCCTATCTCCACGCTATCATCGAGGCGCTGCGTCTCGGCTTCACAGACGCAAGCTGGTATGTCACGGACCCGGATACCACCAAAGTTCCCACCGCGGGTATGATCTCTCCGTCATACCTCGCCGAGCGCGCCAAGATCTTCTCTTCTTCAAAAGCCCACGACGGCGTGCAGCCTGGAAACCCTGATTTCGTATCCCCTGCTCTCCAAAGCAGCGATACAGTTTACTTCACAGTTACTGACTCGGCTGGTAACGCTGCTTCATTCATCAACTCCAACTACGCTGGTTTCGGAACGGCGATTATTCCCAAAGGCTGTGGCTTCACACTTCAGAACCGCGGTGCGAATTTTTCGCTGGATGAAAAACATCCTAATAAGCTTGAGCCGAGAAAACGACCTTATCACACGATCATTCCCGGCATGGCTACGAATATCAGCGATGGATCTCTACACTCTACGTTTGGTGTAATGGGCGGGTTTAACCAACCTCAGGGAACCATCCAAGTTTTACTTAACCAAGTTCTCTTCGGCTTGAATCCTCAACAGGCTCTTGATGCACCTCGAATCTGCATTGGAGCCGGTATGCCAGATGAAGGTAACGTTTTGGACTGGACTGTACATGTGGAGGAGGGGATTTCTGAGAAGACTGTCGAGGAGTTGAAGAAGTTGGGGCATAATGTTGTTGTGCTTAAGGGTTGGAAGAGGGCTATGTTTGGGCGGGGACAGATTATTAGATATACTGTTGATCCGGATGGAACGCCGGTTTGGTCGGCTGGTAGTGATCCTAGGGCTGATGGTGCAGCATATCCTCAGTAAATG
Source organism: Fusarium denticulatum (assembly GCA_013396175.1). Classification (NCBI taxonomy): domain Eukaryota; kingdom Fungi; phylum Ascomycota; class Sordariomycetes; order Hypocreales; family Nectriaceae; genus Fusarium; species Fusarium denticulatum. The sequence continues at coordinate 163,765 of JAAOAK010000071.1, read as the reverse complement.
TTCTAGTTGCCAAAAGGAAAACACCCCATTGCCATGATACAATACAGAAGTCACTAGTACTGAGGGTTTCTATCTAAAAGATCGTAATCCGTTTCCTTTCCATTTTAGAAGGGTCAAGATCTCCCGATTCGTCAGTGTACTTGCTCAAATTTGCAAACGCCCGCATAGGAGGCTGTATTGTAAAAGTAAGGCAAAGCACAGGCCCGACGATCCTATATCCTCCCGAATATCTCCTCAATAGAAAAGGCTCCGATGAGCCGGAGAGGACCCATAATTCATCATCTCGTTGTATGGGAAATCTAGCCCTGAGTAAGAAAGCATTCTTACCCGCAAAGATCTTACTATGGCCGATGATGAATTCGGAATCGAGGAACACCGCCCATACTTGCAACGCCGTAGTACTCAATTCAGAGTAAACTGGATGTGGTACTTGGACGAATGAAGCGTCAGCGTACCCTGATTTGATGTAGTGAGCAACGAATTTGCTGCCATCCCAGTCCATATTTGTCCTGTACAGCATTGGCTCGAGGGTGTTTTGAACTTTAGTCCAATCAACGACCCATGAGGGTAGCAACTCTCCAGGGCCAGAAGACGAAGGGTCGCCGCGACTTAGATATGATAAGACATCCAGGCTATCCTCAAAAGTAATGATACGTTTTGTCGTTTGCACCAGAAGGTTTTCAATCTTGTTCTGAGAGGAATAGTCCGGTGTTAATGCATAGCCAGGATGCGCGAGACCAATCATGGAGTAGATTCGATCCCGTTCATCAGAAGACTGACAGTTCTGCGTGTAGACCAAAAGCCTCTTCAGATCGAAGCTCTGAAACCATTCCTTTTTAGCTAGGAGAACACTGAGAACTTTGGTAATTGAGTGTGCAATCTTTGCTCGGGTAGCTTGGGCACGCTTGAGCTTCTTCTTGACGTGTGTCCCGCCAGTCTTGTGTCGTTCGAAGAGTATCTCTAACGTCGCTAGACAAACATCGCAAATCAGTCTCAGCATATTCGTGTAGGCCATTGATTGCAGTCCGTGTAGGAAAGTCGCTCGAGAAGACACCATAAACTCTTGAAAGACCCATGCTCTTCCCCACCAAGGGCTGTTCAAGACATCGCAGAACTTGATCCACCCATGGGCAAATTCATCGTCCTCCAGGCGTCCTTCCATTTCGGTCCGAAGCTGATGCGTTAGTACGAAAGGATGGGGAGGTGTTAGTCGGAACTCTGAGGGAACTGTGTCCCCCATTATGAGCCGATTTACAAGAATTTCTTCCAGGTCTACAAGCCATCGCATCCCGTCACCTCTCGTCTCAGCGACAGACAAGCAAATAAGGGTCTCCTTCGCACTCTCATATATAGCTCTCATGAACCCAACTTGATGAGATCTCTCTGCCAGATTAGCCTGGTTGATACAGATTTGATCCACCCAGAGGAACAAATCTCGATGATACGCATGTGTCTTCCAATAGTGGCGAACTATCTTCAAGGCGTGGTGCAGGTTGGCGAAAACATTGCATCTCGCGCCATTGACTATAATTAGTTTCGTATTGCGCGCGTCGCCCGCGCAGTACGACAGTGCAAGGTATTGCTTATGCACGTCAGCGAGTTTCACGCTGGGTAATAGTTCGCATTCGATGAAGTCGGACCGCGTACAGGGCAGGAATTTGAGAAGGCGTATTTCTCTATCGCTTGAATTTAGATCTCTGTAATGTACTTTGGACAGAAATTCGCTGTTTTCGGGGGTGCAGAAGATGTCATGCCCTGGAGGCTCATTCGATGCGGTCGTCGATGTTGACTCTACTTCTTTATCCATGGGAATGTTCGACTGCCGTGATGGCATGTATGTATTTAGTTAGCTTTGCTGCTTGAACTTCTAAGGTTGTTGAATATTTATTCTAGATATCGCGGGCCTCCATTGCGATATTTAAATGGCAATGGATGTCAGAATGCCTTCTGAGGCGAAGCAAGTAAGAGCATCTTGTGATTGGATGACTGCGTTGGAACAGCCGCATTGTGAATTACAGTCAGCAGTCTCCGGAACTTCGATCCTACACGATATTTGCGAGTTATCAATGTGTAGTAATAGAAAGAAGATCTTGAATCTAGTATGTTCTGAACACTGATTCACAACTAGAGTTTCCTTCATCAAGTCTAAGATTTATATAACGAGTCTCTAATCCGCTATGTTTGATGGCAATCGATATATCCTATAGGAACACCTCATGTCATTCTGCATCACAGTCACATACCTTCAACAAAGCTACTGTACTACCTTTAACTTCAGGATCCTCAGAATTTTAGTTAATATATCACAAGATCGTAACTGGGTCTCGCAGTTTGGTGAGCAAACAGCTGACGGCCACCGGAGCCATATTTGTTGCGATAAAACGTGACTACACGAAGTCACATTCTTGATAAACACGAAGCATCATGTTTTTTATCCATAGGTGCGTTAAAAAGTCAATGTATTGAGTCTTTCAGCTTGTCAAATAGGTTTTGCGCTGGGAATGTGGCTGGAGTGTGAATATCCTCATTCTCTCGAGTCACAAATAGCAAGATAATAACTATAAAAGGCGGACGTCTGCAGAGCCTTGGATATGTATTCACTTACCGCTTCAAGTCATACTTTGTTCCTCCTTTCAAGTAATTTCTTCTTCATACAGTAAACTCAAATTGTTGAGACTCATCGGAGGTTTCCAGTAAGTACTAAACGCAATCGTACTGACTGCTGTAATGATAGAAATGCTGCTAATTTCGGATAGATCCCGATGATTACATATGGGGCGAGCTTGCTAAGGAAGCAAGAAAGTCAAGGCTGCCCTACACGTAGAATAGATTGCCAACGGTAGTCGCCTATAAGCTCCCTGCCCCTTTCGGCAATTTCTCTGTACATAAACCCATTGGCGGTCAAGGTGAAACTACGAGCGCGTTCATAATGGACGGTGGTCGCGATCTCCAAGTGCTAAGAACTGGTACAGTGATTCTTTTTGACCTCGAAACCATCGCCAAAATCCACAATATCACAGGGGCGTTCTTGAGAGCATAAGTTGTCACACACTGGGGTAAGGATAATTTTCGGAGCTTCCTTATCTGCTCAGTGCAAAAGAGCTAGATCGTTTTTTAATTGTGGAAAAGTTCGAGCTGTATTGTGCCACCGACATGGCGGCTATCAAAAAAGCTAATAATTTCTTGGTGAGTCTGGCCTGTCGTTATCTCAAAAAAAACACTCTCCAAATAGTCCAGTAAGTCTTCAGCAAGCCCCTACTTTTTTCTCAAATTATATGCTATATCTTAGAGAGAACAAGTATCATGCAGTGACAAAATGGTTGTGAGAATGCCTTGTGAGGCGTAGCAACACTGATGTTAACCTCGTGATTGGATGCCTCACATGCAGCATGGGTGTAGCCAACAGCACTTATCAGATCATGCTCAAAAAGTCCAGGCAGCCATACGGCATCGCAGTAATGGAAAGAGAGCATACTCAAGCTATTTTGTAACTTCAGATTGAAGTTCCATCCCGAATTACACTGTAGTTCTTCCAGAGTTAAGCACTTGCAGCCCTACCCTATGAATGGCGGGATGAAAAAGGGCGCAGCTGCAAGATTAACCCCTAGTAATATATATGTGTAAGACTCAATAGTCTCGTTATCCAATAAAGATTTTGGAAGAAAGATGGGACTCAAGATCACATCCTGACGCGTAGTCACCGCGCAGAATAAGTCGAGCGCGTTTCGACGACATACACTATCTGCACATACGGCGACTCCGAGAAATTTACACTTGCGTGCGGCACAGATTCTTTAGTTGTTTCAAAAGCTATAAGAATTTAATGCTATTCAACGAAAAATAGAACACTTTATGCAAGGGGCTTCATGCTGAGTAGGCCTGCTAGGCAGAATCACAGCCATGTAGGCCTCCTATGACGAGTAGGCCAAGTTAGAGAGAACAGGAGAGAAAGGAATCGAAAACCTGTTTTTGTTTTGATCACCCAGGCAATAATAAATATGTGTGCTGCCTAGCAAATGGCTTGTGCCTGCTTTTCACTCCAGCAACTATCTGCTTCTCAAGTCGCCGCCACTAGCCATGGAGTTGGCTTGCGGCTGTTCCCTTGGCCAATACATGGCTATATTTGCTACATCCGATCCAATCAGTGATTTGGTTGATATACGTCGGAATTTGAGGCAAAGGAGTCGCCAGAGAGGCGCAACTGCCTACCAAGCAAGTCTAGAGCAATTCCGCTCCCAATTCATGACCAGACTTAGGATATCGGGTAAGGATCTGATCGATAGAAACGATGTAGTCCAGCAAAAAGGGCTTGTTGATATGGCACATAAATACCTCTGTGTTTGTGGGAATGGTTCCTTGTACTGGCCCAGTACGAGCGGTGACGGATCTCTTCGGTACCCCAGAGATCAATACGAGTAAATTGTCTTTCTCGTCATTTGGCTTCTTTCTAACAATAGAATACAGGATATATACCAACATTGTTTGGTTCTTCCTTCGACGCAATCTGAAAGATAACGGGAAGAGGTTACGCTCAAGACGTTCAGGAACTACGGCCGCAGCTAACAATGGCCGGCGACCGAGAAATCCCAGCAACGTTCTTGGCAGCGAGAGTCCTACCCCATCTCCTCCGGAGCACGAGGGCCCCTACGGTTCAGCGTTGGTTCTCGAGTTCTGATATACATGACAAAAGTACTGACTGTCTTTAGAGCAGCAGCCAATGAAGATGGCGATTCTTCCTCCTCTTCAGAGAGTTCTCAGTCGAGCCAAACTCCGAGACAGTACGAAGCCTTGAATGATAGAGTTCGGATACCTTATGGCAGGACTGACAGTCCGGACGAGTTGGCTGGATATGTGAGTGTGATAACGCCCGAAGGGATACTTGACTAACTTCAGATGACTCAGGGTATTGATGAAGCGGGACATCTAATCCCTGACGCACAGCCCCGGCGTGTAAGTCAAATGCAGGATTTACAAAATAATCTTAGGCATATGGGGCCTGATCCACGACAAAATGTGGGTGTTGATCATAGAGAGCATGGGAGTAATCCATCGGCGCATACTACTTCAACTGGCACCCAAACGGGGTTTGTAACAGAGGAATATCGCGACAGAGATCCCAATGCACCTCCCCCGTCATCCATGAACTCAAATAATTCCTCTCAGCAGTCCCAGCAAGCGAACCACAATGACAATCAACCCAGACCTATGGGTGTACGGGAGTCCATCGAATCTGAACAAATGCCGTCCAGCCCACCATCCGAAGTCCCAAGATCCCCATTCCCAGAGCCCAAACCCAATGTTGACCTCATATTCAGCTATGATGTCCTCCCGGGACTCAATCTCCGCCTTGCACACGGCGAAGAGATCTTTTTATTCCCCCGAGAGCTTGTGTTCCGGCTAATGAATTGGCGGCATGACTTTGACTGGCTGCTCATTTCGCTCGAAGCCCCAGGTGTGCTTTTTCAAGAACGTATACCCAAGGATGATAACCAGGAGTTTCGAAAAGTGATGGCGAGGTTTGAACAAATAGCTTGTGCTATGAGACGTGATTATACTGAGATGGGGCGAAGTGCAGTGATTGAGGTTGCCTTTGTGCCGCAGTGTAAGGGACATTCGCGAACAGTGCTGTTGGACGCTTGGCAGAGGCGCTGGGACAGATCTCACGGCATTGTGGTCTGAGCTGAGATTTAACGGATATGAACTGGAAGATATAGATTTTATAGACATAGACCATTGCTTTTGGAACATAGACCTACGGATAAATTGAGATAGACCAAATGAGCAACGCACTCAGCGGTTGTTGACGCCTTGTGATGTGACTCCATTGACAAACTGCTCATGCAACCAGGTAAGAAGTGAAGAAGGGGCTTGGTTCTCTGATCGATAAGAGACGACAGTACCCCCAAAGTCATTGCAATGAATCCTTTCCCGTTGTTCATGATAGGAAGCTGGAGAAGCTATGGCAGCTATTTTACACTGCTCCGTCATCGCAACCCTTCGCAGCTTTTGATCGTGTTCTGCTCGTAGAGAATAAGCAGGTGCGTTCTCGAGATCGCCATCCTTGTCAGCATATCTAGAGCAATTGGCAGCGATAGTATGGACAAGAATACCCTCAGCGAAAAATCGAAAAGGCTCAGATTCTTCACAGCACCAGAGGTCAAGATGCAAATGACCACACCATTCTATTCCGTTCTTTTGCTGTACATTCGTATCTGTCATACAGAGGTATCTCTTCACTATTACACCATGTTATACACTCGGCCGATCGTAATCGCCTCTCTATTCCTTCTGCTCAGGCTCCCCCTCAAGAATAACCTTCTTCTCATCAAACAGCTTCGCCAAATCACCATTCTGATGCATCGAGACCAGAATATCCGTTCCGCCGATAAACTCCTTCGCAACGTAGAGCTGAGGAATCGTAGGCCAGTCGGAGTACTCCTTGATACCCTCCCGCAGCTCAGGATCTTCGAGGACGTTGAAGGCGGCGAATTTATCGGGGTTGACGCCCTGCAGGCCGAGGATCTGGATGGCGGCACGCGAAAAGCCGCACTGCGGTGTCTCGGGGGTTCCCTTCATGAAGAGCACGACGGGGGCCGAGGATACGGCTTTGTCGATCGCGGAACGGGTTTGGTCGGAGAGCAGACGAGCTTGGAAGGGTGTGAGGGGGGAGATTGGTGTGCGGAAGAGAGGAGCTGTTGAGCGGACGGCGACAGGCCGGGCGGCTTGTCGGAGGGACTAGAAGAGTTAGTTATGAATGGCAGTGGTTGGAAAGGGTAGGACGTACTGAAGCTACTGTTCGCGCAAACATTGTGAAAGCTGTGAGGGAGGATGTGGTGGTGAGAGAATGGAGATGCGCAGTGGATTTGGAGTGTTGGAGATGGCGGAAGTTTTGGATGGGATTAGTGATGTCAAGGATGTTCCGATGCCGATCCCCGGATATCAGTGGCGAAAGGGCCAATCAGCGAAGAGGCGATTGCGGCTTATCAACAATGTCATGTTTGACCATGGTGATGCTAGAATGACAATTATTTTGCCTGGGATTTTACTGCAGTGTATTTTGTTGTTCAATTCGGGGACTCTCACCTTGGCAGAGTTTGTACAGTTTGCTTTTGAATTGCTTGTCGGCTGGCTAGGCACCATTGCAATGCAAAGCTCACAGCAGCTTCTCCCGCTGTAGAATACAGCACTGTCAATTACAAACACTCTTACCAATACCTAACGTTGGCCAGAACATTCTGTAAACACGCTATTATAATCAGTCCATTCTTAGGTTCAGTCGGCACCGCAAAAACGCTTTCAGCACTTGCGATTCGGCTCGTGATATCCTCAGAGTTCATCATATGACGCGGGGCTGATGGCGGGGTCAATTAAGATAAAGCTGCCGTCTGCTGCCAATTCCCAGAGATTCTCATAGCCATTGACTCTAAATTAAAAAGTCAGTCAATTTTACCAAGCTTTATTATTCTTATTTATTATCTATCACTCACACTTGAAGCTGAGGCCATAAAGTTGACATCACTCCACCCAACTGCATCAAACCCTATCAAATCTTGCTGACAAACATCGTCGCATCTCACTCTCACTCACTCTCAATGCTTCACAGAATTCAACACGGGCACGACGCCCATCACGACCAACACATGCGCAACTCAACCGAAGCTCTCGAACAGGCCAGAGGCGATGGCAAGCGCCATATCCTCCTCGCTGCCTCTGGTTCTGTTGCGACAATTAAACTCGTCCAGATTATAAATGGTCTCAAAATACAACCCAACATCTCCATCCGTCTCATCCTCACTCAATCAGCATCGGAATTCCTCTCTGGTCAAAGTCTTGAACAGCCTACTGTTGATCAAGTCTCTCGCCTTCCGAATGTCGATGCTGTTTACACAGATGCGCATGAGTGGGCTCAACCTTGGAAACGCAATGCACCTATCTTGCATATTGAGCTACGACGCTGGGCGGATGTTCTGGTTATTTCACCGTTGAGCGCGAACACTATGGCAAAGATCGTCAACGGTTTGTGCGATAATCTCTTGACATCTGTGGTTCGAGCATGGGATGTCACGGGGACTGTGGATGGCGTTAAGAAGAAGATACTTGTCGCGCCTGCGATGAACACTTGTATGTGGAATCACCCCATCACTGCGAGACAGCTGCGAGTTTTGGAGGAGGAATGGGGTGGGCAGAATGGTTGGTTTGAGGTGTTGAGACCGATATCCAAGAATTTGGCTTGTGGTGATGTTGGGAATGGGGCTATGGTTACGTGGGAGGCTATTGTTGCGGCGATTGATGAGAATATCAATTCTTAGGGAAAGAGGCGATCAAAAAAGAGAAAAACGGCGGAATTGAATTATTTTCAGCGAGTCAGGAGGAAGTTTGTTGATCGTGATAAGGCGTTTGAGGACTGGGGACAAAATGCACGACAGAGCCGTAGGGTAAATTGGCGATGGAACTGATACCACATAGGAAGGGGCATTTTGAAGGCACAAGCAAGCATCAATGATGAATATGATTATTAATAAAAAGCCGAAAGATTGCATTAGAGTTAGGATTGAGATTTGCAGGTTCCGCACAGCGCAGATGCCTGTGGTGAATGTTGAAAGTACAGTGCAAGCAGGCGCCACAGGTTCCTTCCTCACCCTCAAGCGGTTGCCACTGCTGGATCGAATTACAACCAGCAACGCGCACTCTCTCCTCTTCTCCCTATAAATAATTTCTCTGTCTTCAAAGCGCAATTATCTTCAAATCCTCAATGCAATCATGGCATCCGCGTCTCATTATTTCCCGAACTCCACCTCTAGTCTAGAGGAAGACGGTTGGCCTTCGACCCTGCGAGATCGCCTGCGCGACGACGATACTCCAGCGACAAGCTCCTCCATCAGGCCAATTCCCTACCAGAATATCTACCAGCAGCTTCACGCCTCTCTTGGGAAATCTTTGGACACCTCAAAGCCCAGAAGCAAGGTCGTTCAGGCACCGGAGAGCAATGATCAGACTTCACAGCTTCGAGGTTAGTTCACGATGCAAGGCGCTGGGATTCATCTCTGACAAGACGCAGAAGCGTATGCTCGCATGGGCATGTCCCTCCACAGCTCTGCAATCGAGCACCTCGTAAACGCGCATACGGATGTGCAGGTCAAGACAGCCAGCTTCGCAGAGAAAGCCGGCGAGACCTTGTCGCAATCCAAACAGCTCTACGCCAACATCGCCTACCCGTTATCGGCCACACTTTGTCATCACAATGACCTTGAAGACCACCCTCGAGCAACTATCGCGGTTCATTTGAAGAAGCTCCAGGAAGAAATCGCAGCGGCGAGAGAAGAGGTTCTTCGTCTCAGTGTCGAATAGGACGAGTGCTGTGCGACCGAGGAACAGGCTTGGAAGGAATTGAAGAAAGAGCTCGCCGATCAAGGTGGCCCGAATGGTGTAGACGAGGAGCTCTTAAAGGTTGCTAAGGATTTCAAGAAACAGGCGGAGGCTATTGTGGAGGAAAAGTGTCGACTCTTGGACGAGGTTGACGAGGTACGTTGGTGTGCTATGATCGACGGATTAATACTGACGCATACATCTAGGAGTTCAAGGCTGAGATCCAGAACGAGACTTTGAAGATGATGCAGGATCTCTTCGATGATTGATGGAGCGATGTACTAGAAGCAATGTGTGGTTATTTTGGTGTCAGCAGTCTCATGTCCGATTCGTCATGTAAAGTAGCAGGGCTGACTTTCAACTGATCGTCTATTTCGTATCTCATTAACTATCTGCACCTGTCATTTCCATCTTTGTCAATGCATGTGCCCATGACCAACCTGGTCTCTTTTGTGTATCAACAAACACCGCCAACGCCGTACCATGAAACAACTTTTGATGCACCTCTCCGAAATGCACTTTTGAATCGGCAGTTTACTGCTTCTTCTCAGGGATGACAACGCCCCAGGGGTGCTCTGTGCGACCGTACATGATGTCACCCAGCCAGCCCTTGATCTTGCTAGTAACCTCGCCGGCCTCACCCTCAGCGCCCATGGGGATGTTGATGTCTTGTCCACGGTGGTGGATCTGGGAAACGGGGCAGATGAAGTACTGATTTTGTTAGCAGGGTTCTCGACATGGAATCAATTGGTAAACTTACAGCAGTACCAGCAGCGAAAGACTCAATCAGACGACCCTCAGCATCGGCCTCAACGACCTCAGCGATGGTGTACTTTCGCTCAGTAATCTCATACTCATCACCCAGACGCTGGCGAGCCAGCTCAAGACAGCTTCGGCGGGTGACACCATCAAGGATAAGCTTATCATCAAGAGGAGCAGTGATGATCTCCTTCTTGCCATCCTTTCGCTTCCAGACAACAAAGAAGTTACTGGCTCCAGCCTCAGTACACTCGCCCTGAGCACCGTACAGCCAGAGAATCTGGTGGAATCCACGGGTTCGTGCATCAGCCGTGGCGAGAAGAGAAGGGCCGTAATTGGCGCCGACCTTGGCGTACCCGAAGCCACCGACCCAGGCGCGCACCATGTCGTCAGGGGAAGTGTGAAGACGCATTCCGCCGGGGGGAGCGTCCATGCGGGGCATGTATGTCACGATGATGTAGAGGAGGGCTTCCTTAGGGGCAGAGACACCGAGCTGAGGAGCAGTGCCGATGATGGTTGGGCGGATGTACAAGAAGCTGCCGGCGCGATCGGCGGGAAGCCACTTTGTGCCGTCGACGGACAGCAGAGCGATGATGAGCTTCTCTACCTCCTCGGGCTCAAAGACAGGAAGCGAGATACGGCTAGCCGACATGCGAAGACGCGCAGCGTTGCGATCAGGGCGGAAAACACGGAGCTTGCCATCGTAACCACGGAAGACCTTGAGACCCTCGAAGCACTCTGTAGCGTAGTGCAGGACAGAGGCAGTGGGCATGAGGCTCAGGGGGCCGTAGGGCTTGAGCTCGGGGGCGGACCAGCCGGTAGAGACCTTCCATGAGGCGAGGACCATGTGGTCTGTGGCGATGGTCTCGTCGCCGGAGTGGGCGGTTGCTTCATCGGGGACGGAGCGGGGGGATTGTGTGTATGTGTAGGTGAGCTTTGAAGCGTCGAGGGGAGCCTGGACCTGGGGGGTGCCGTTGACGGTGGGCTGGGCGAGATCTTTCTTGTGGATTGCTGCGGCTGTGAGGTTGACGTCCTGGGTCTCTACGGCGGAGGGAGCCATGATTGCGAGTGTATCAAGTTGTTGGAGTGAATGTTGTTTCTGAGCGAAGGTCTTCTTTTGAGTCAATGGAACAAGGGAGAGAGCGAGATCGGAGTTTACAATGAGAGGTTCTAAAGAAAGCAAACAAAGAAGGAAGAGCAGAGATAAAACTTTATATACGCAAGCACGGAAACGCCAAACTACCTAACTAACCACCCCGTGTATGACTGTTTCCCCCCTCCGCTATCCGGTCTCCACCTTTGTGTCGTTCGGGAGAGTCACGAGCTGGGGCAGAAAACTTCCCGCCGCTCGCGGGCCCGGATAGACCGCCTCTGCCCGCGTGGTGGCTCGGCTCCGGCGATGGTGTTTTTTTTAATTTTTTCTGCCGACTGCGATATCGATAGAGGATGGAGCTAGACTGGGTTTGGTAGGTGGTGAGGTATGCTCCACACAGCCTTTTTGTAAAGTGGTGGAGGGGGAGCCGTCAGTTTGGAAGAGGGTTCCACTGATGATGGCTTCTGGAAGATAACGAAGCATTATAGTCAGAGTGTGTTTAACGCCATTGATGGGCAATTAGATAATTGATGTTGAATTGGTACTCTTGATAAAGTGGTGAAGCTGGAATTCCTGGGGATAAAGAGCACAAGACTCTTGTGGAAACTCGGTGCTTATCGAGATCGCTTACACGAACTGCATATTCCACCAAAAATACCCGGCCCCATCGGCTCTTCTCTTCTCAGTGCGGAACTGTCAAAATACTCAAGTACTCCACTGCCAGGGCGCGGCTTAAACAAATTACCTATCACCAAAGATAACAACAACAACCATCCATCCAATTGAACCATCCTTCATCATATCAGAGGTTTATGCAGTAGATAGTCATGTGCCATGAAATCCCTGCTTGTCAATTCTGACAGACAAAACCTTGATGGAAGTTTCTCGTTCTTGGCAGGGCGGAATTGTGTATGGCACCGTGGCTAGCCGTCAATTGCCATTGTTACCGCGCTGTGAGGTCATCCCCCCAATTGGAAGAGATAATGATGAGTTTTGCTGAGGTCACATTGTGTGTTTTTCTTATCGATGATCGGTCCTATGTTTCGTCGCGTGGATTTCGTGTCATTGTATCGAGATGTTAGTGTGAAAAAGGTACGATAACAAGGGTACCATCACAGTAGACTTGCAGAAACTCGTCATTTTAAAGGTTAGGTATCATGATTACTCTATACTATACTTTTTTATTCCGCCCATGTCTTAGGATTCCCTGTTGAAAGGACCTTGTCTTGTTCTACCGCGCATTACCGGACCTTGTCCCTCTTTCACACCATCAAACCACGCCCTACGCCCTTTCAGCCTCCTTCCTGCGCTGCTCCTCCTCCAGAATCTCCCTCTCCCGCGCCGCCGCCTCAACACTCGCCTTCTCGCCCTTTGCCCGCTGGCGCGCCTCGTACATGTCCCTCGACTTCATGATGCGCTGCACGATCTCGCCAGCGTTGACGTGCGCAAACGTGTGCGCGCCGATCTCGCGGTAGATCCCCATCGCCTTGGGTGCCGTGTACGGATCGTATGTCAGGGGCATGAAGGAGGTTGGGCCGTGGTACACGGCGTCTGGGGTGCCGCGCGGTAGGGTGTCGAGGTACGTCTTTGTGGGAGAGAAGGGTGCGCCGAAGATGACGGCGTTGATGTACTGTGTTTTAAAGAGGTTAGTGGTTTTCAGGGCTGGGGTAGTATTTGGGGGTTGTTTTTTTTACCTTGCACTGTAGAACGCAGAGACCGCGCTCGAAGGTGTTCATGATGGGGTAGTTGATTCCCTTCCACTGATTGATGACCTCGTCCTCGTGCACGCCTACTACGACGTACGCGGGGGGATAATCCTCACCCTTGCCAAGACGCTCGTTCACATTTTGCTCGGAATACCAACCCTGCTCACGAGCGAGCTTTTCTTCCTCGAGGAGGACTTGGCGCAGGAACTCAATGTGTCCGCTGGAAAAAAGATCATAACCTCCATCAACGTACACAACGCGCTGGCCGGGCTTAGGTCCGGGTCCCTCAATAAGCTGGCGGAAACTGCCCCTTTCCTCCTCACCCTCCTCCGCCTTGGCGACCTGCGACGCCTTCCAGAAGAACACCTCGGCGCCGGGTGCTTTGCCCGAAGCGTCTGTCGCATACAGCTTCATGCGCTCCAGCATCTGCTGGCCCTCAGCGATGCGCTCCTCTGGTGTGCCGTGGCCCTCTTCGCCGGCGAGTTTCTTCTCGAGCGATTTGATGAAGTGCGTCTTTGTGCAGAGAAGCATGCGGCCGACGAGGTCGGTGGTCGAAATACCAGGTGAGCGCTTAACCACCTTGAAGCGACCAGCCTCCTTGACGAATCGGTAGCAGTCGTTACCGTCGCTGTCCGAGGTAATGTCGTCGCCGTGCACGACGTATTTGCAGCCGTAGTGGGAGATGTAGGGGAGAGAAGTGACGTAGGGCGCGTGGGCGACTGAACGGGTGACCCAGCGACAAGCGTCAGTAGCAGCGAGTCTGGGAAAGTCAGTGATTGTGTCGCGTGACAGGTGGGAGTGAGCTGGTGTTACCGTTCTGCGAGGTTCATGACTGTAGGACCCTTGTTGGCGAGGATGGCCTCGTCTGAGTGAACGCCAGCGTAGAGCTCATCGCCTAATTGGCGGGCCTGCACGATAGCGCCAGCGTGGCCTGATATCGTTAGTAATTGATTGTGAGGAGGCAGTGAGAGTGAAATACCGTGGTGGAAGAAGTCAAAGCAGCCGTCGACCCAGATGCGCCCCTCGAGCAGCTCAGGAGCAGGCTCACCCTCAAGATGAAGCTCATCGTCAATCGAGGGGTTAGTGGGGTCAGTCGAAGTCATGGTGGCGAGAAAAGATACAGCAATAGCGATGAGTGAGTGATGTTGACAAGTCCAAGTTTGAAAAAGAATGAGAAACCAAGAAGAAGCGGTGATGAATGCTTTTTTTAAGATTAAGGAGCTCTCAGTAAGGTGATGGTTCTACGTAACTTGAGAGTCTGGAAGTTAATGGATGAGCGTTGGTTGGGCCTAACAATTTTATGGGCGATTTGATTGGCCCGTTTGTACACTGCCAATTTAACGAAGGTGAACGAAGCTTAGGTAACAGTCTATAAATACGAATAAATTAAATGCGTGTTCTTTGACCCATGCTATTACCGTGAAATGCATACGCAAGCAAGAGTAATCATTGAATGAGTGAAGCATTGAATACGAGAGGGTTGTTTGTTCCTTTTAAGGGTCTTTGGAGTACCCCTGTCACATGCAAGACAAACAACAGCCACGCTAGCAACACCACGTTTTTGACAAAAACACTACCCTCTCTCTTCTATCACTGACTCTTCTAATTCATGTCAATTACTCCATTTCTTTCATCTAGTCTTTGAGACTATCTCATTCTGTGACCGAGAACCCGGATCTCATTTCATCTTATCACGTCAAAAGGCTCCACTTTGCTCGGCACGTTCCCGATCCATTGGCTCCGATCTTTGCCTTAATCGTGGACCTGCTCGGGCCAAGATTCCCCGGACGGGAATAGATGCATCTCTACAGCTTCTTGAGCTTGGGGTAATCGCGCGATGATACCCTGATTGAACATGTCGAATCGGTCAAGTGTCCGATGTCGTGAGGTATAAAGATGCTTGCTTTGCCCAGGTCGAATATGGACTTCAATCGTTGACAATTGATCTGTGGGCATCATGAAATTCACTACTGTCTCTGCGCTTTTGGCCCTGGCGCCGTCTGCTCTTGCGGATTGGCATTTTGCTAAGAATAAGGAGATCAAGTATACTTCTGTTGAAGGGTTCTTTATGCAGGATGATCTGGCCACTAACCCTACTGGCTTTGACTATGTGAGACCACTTGCTTTACATCCGAAAAACTTGAACTAATGAGGAACAGGCCCAATGGAACTTTGGTCTCTTGAATCGCACTTATCCCACTGATCCCAAGAACCCCCGAAAGGGCTACAAGACTCAGTGGGAGCGCTTCGAGCAGTATGTCAAGCACCTGAACCGCAATGCTAGTCGCGACAAGACGCGCTACAAGGTTCTTGTCATGGGCCGTCATGGTGAGGGTTGGCACAACGCCGCTGAGTCCTTTTACGGCACTCCCGCCTGGAACGTAAGTCGCTCACTCAAGACCCTCAATTCGCGAGCTAACATTTGCAGTGCTATTGGGGCCTTCAGTCCGGCAACGGAACAGCTACCTGGGAGGATCCTCTTCTCACACCCGCAGGTGAAGCTGAAGCTCACAAGGCAAACGCCTACTTCAAGACTCGCTTTGAGAATGAAGGCATGCCATACTTCGACTCATACTACACTTCCCCTCTGGCCCGCTGCGTCGAGACAGCCGTGGAGACTTTCCAGAGCCTCAAGCTCCCCAAGGATAAGCCTTTCGTCCCAATGGTGAAGGAACTTCTCCGTGAGGGCATCAGCATCCGAACATGCGACCACCGACGTAGCAAGAGCTTTATTAAGACTCTCGCTAAGAAGATCAAGTTTGAGAAAGGTTTCTCTGATAAGGACAAACTTTGGACTGGAAAGGAGGGTGAGACTGGTGAACATCAGTTGGCACGAAGCAAGGAAGTTCTCGATGATATCTTCACAAGCGACAATGCTGTTTGGATCAGTATTAGCAGCCACTCTGGAGAGATCACCAAGCTTCTTCAGGCTCTCAACCATCGACCTTTCCGTCTTGCGACCGGTCAGATCATTCCTGTTCTTGTCAGGGCTGATGTGGTTTATGAGGAGCCTACGTCTACGTACGCGTCTTGGACTACCGAAGCTACCTGCAACGCCCCTCCTGTGACTAGCATTGGAGGACAGGGCTGTGTATGCTCTACTACGCTTGCATCCGCACCAGCAAAGGCGACATGAGTCGGAGAAAAGAAATAGTTGATCATGTAGTGATCGCTAACTAGTACATAGAAAAAAAGAAGCAGTCCGCTTGACTAGTACAAAGGAAAAATGACAGTGCATGCGCCCAACCCGCGGCCTTGTTACAATCTTGCCGCTTCCGTTATCCTTCGAATCATGAAACTAAAGTACCCGCGCACCTAGCTCCATCCGATCCTAGTAAGTTGAGAATAGCACCACCTGGTATAGGCGTAGGATTTGCCGTGGATCCGAGCGTAAACTTCCACGTCTGACCCAATAGAGTCTCCTGAGCGAAGAGTGTTCCGTCCGGCGCTGCCATGACGGCACCCCAGACGAGGTTGAGAGCTGTGAGGAGGAGGTTGGGGTAAGATTGGAAGCGCTCCCACTTTTGTGTGGTCAAAGACCAGCGGACGATGTTTGTTCTGAGGAGGCCGCTCTCGATGACGGATGCTTGCACGGCGTAGAGATAGTTTCCTCCGCCGGGGACATATGCCCAGTCACCCACTCCAGAAAGGAGGTCCATGGCCGACGTGCCGGAGTTGAGAAGTTTGCCGAATGTGCTGCTCGTCGGCCTCAAGTCAATGCACCACCATCTACCTCCACCTTCCGATACCCAGAACCTTCCTTGATCATCTACATCGCCCATACTGATAGCATTCGTACCAATCACCAGATCAAGAACCTCCCATCGCCCATCCTTAGCAATACGAATAAGTCCCGATCTCTTACATCCCAGGAGGGCACAAGCAAGGCCACTAAGAAGTGGCTGTTGGTAGAAGCCGTAGATGTAGTTATCGAGTCTATTGAAGCCGATACCATTGATAGCACCGCCGGGACCAATACCCGTTCTGATGTCTGTTCGTTGGCCGGTGACGAGATTGACGCGTGTGAGGGTGTTGGCGAGAAGGCTTTGGATGGTGTAGCCGAAGCCATCGCAGTCGAATGTTGGGCCGAACGCGAGTTGGGGCATCATGCTTGTGCTGGAGGTGCTGCTGGAAGATGTGGCGACTACAGGGACGGCTGCGCTGCTGGATGTGGTGATTATTGGAGGTGCAGCGCTGGTTGAGCTTGTGGTGACCGGTGCTGGAGCTGCGCTTGATGTTGATGATGCAGCGGCGGCGCTAGAAGAACTTGACGCGGCCGCAGTAACTGAGGAACTTGATGTAGCCGCTGCGGCAGCACTGCTTGATGAGGTCGATGAAGTTTCTGCGGCGGCTGCTGCGCTACTGGAGGAACTCGAGGCTGCGGCTGCTGCAACACTAGAAGAACTTGAAGCAGCGGCGGCGGCCACACTGCTCGATGAACTTGCTGCTGCAGCCGCCGCGCTACTTGATGTGGATGACGGCGAAGCGATAGCAGAAGAACTGGTTGAAGAGCCGCTCAAAATCGTGATAGCAGGGGCCTCCATACTCAACGGCGCAGTTGTACCAGAAGTCGAAGACACGACCATTGTCTCGATAATAACTGTACCAGGCTCCCCAGCCGCAGTCGGTGGATCATACAAAGTTCGTTCAGCTGTAGCTGTGGGAGGAGCAGCTCTGAAGATCGTGACATTGGTACCAGCGACGATTGGAGTAGAAGTCGTTGGAATGCCCGCTGGTGCACCAGTGATGGGAGTGGTCGAAGCTGCGGGACTGGCGGTTGGGGTTTCGATGAGAACTGTTCCAAGCTCGCCTTCTGAGGCAGGGGGGATATAGATTGTTCTTGTGGTTGAGTCTGCTCCACCGCCGAAGATGGTTGTGTTTTGTGCGACTGTTGGTGGTTGTGTTGTGCTTGTGGCTGAGGATGAAGTCTCCTCTGGAGCAGAGCTTGGAGTTTGGATGACCACTGTACCCGGTTCTCCAGAAGAAGCTGGAGGGAGTGTATAGGTCGTAGTAACTGACGCTGGCCCGCCGACGTAACGAGTGACATTTGGGATTTCAGCTGGTGGGGAAGACGTAGCGCTTTCTTCCGGGCTGGCCGTTGGGGTTTGAATAACAACAGTGCCTGGCTCTCCAGGTGAAGCTGGTGGGAGGGTATAGGTTGTGGTGACTGATGCTGGACCACCGATATATCTGGTGATGTTTGGAATCTCATTTGTTGAAGTAGAAGTTTGACCTTCGCTAGGACTGGCAGAAGGGGTTTGGATGACCACTGTTCCTGGGTCTCCAGACGAAGCAGGGGGGATCGTGTATGTTGTCGTGATAGAAGCTGGACCGCCGACGTAGCGAGTGACATTGGGAATACCAGTTGCTTCTTCATCAGTGGCTGTTTCAGTGATAGATGCCGAAGACGTCTCTTCATCCTCGGGAGTGGTTGTAGGCGTCTCAATAATGACAACTCCAGGTTCTCCAGAGGCAGTGGGAGGGATATAGATCGTCGTTGTGACAGAAGCAGGTCCTCCCACGATGCGAGTAATATTCTGGATTGGCGTGACAGCCTCACTTGCAGAAGCTGATACCTCTTCTACAGGACCAGCTGTTGGGGTCTGGATCACCACCGTACCAGGCTCATCAAGATCGCTTGATGCAGGAGGGTAGTAGATCGTTGTTGCAACCGAACCTGGGCCACCGCTGTAGAGAGTGACATTTTGTCTGCCCACTGGGAAAGCTGTGTTTGCAGCACTCTCACTAGTCGTTGTCTCACCCTCGGGCCCTGATGTCGGCGTCTCAATGACAACGGTTCCAAGGCCATCGGGGTCATCAGAAGCTGGTGGGTAGTAAACCGTCCTTGTCGATGAACCAGATCCACCACTGAAGATTGTAGTGTTGGGTCTGCTCTCAGATGTAGTAAGGGGTCCTGTCGCTGTTGCGGCAAGGCTTCCTGTCGTCTCCTCATCAGAAGAACCTGTCGGCGTTTCGATGAGTACTGTGCCTGGTGCTCCTGAAGCTGTCGCAGGTATGAAGACAATTCTTGTGGCTGTGCCAGCAACACCAGTGTAAATAGTGACGTTTCCAGGTCCACGAGAAGTTTCCGTCGGACTAGAACCATCTGGTGTCTCGATAACAATAGTACCAGCCTCGCTAGATGCGGCGGGTGGAAGATAGATGGTACGGGTAACTGAGACAGGGCCGCCACTGTAAACGGTAACATTGGCGAGAGCATTGTTGGGAGTCTCAAAAGCACCTGTAGGTATCTCGACGATGACAGTGTCTGGTTCTCCTGATAAGCCGGGAATAGTGATTGTTGTAGCGGCTGTGACAGGGCCACCTTGGGTAATGGTGACCTCTTGACGGTCATCAGTTTCCGAGGGCTCAATGGCAGACTCGGTTGGAGTTTCGATGATGACGGTATCTGGGCCGCCTGATACACCGGGTATAGTGAGGGTTGTAGCGGCTGTAACAGGACCGCCACGAGTACTTGTAACTTCTCCTTGGGTAGAACCGTCTTCATTAGATGAACTGGTCGGGATCTCAACCAGCACAGTATCTGGTCTCCCGGACTCACCAGGAATCGTGAGTGTTGTCGCAGCTGTAACTGGTCCGCCTCGTGTAATAGTGACTTCCCTAATAGAACCGGTTGTAGAAGTCTCATCGCCATCGCTAGAAGAGCTAGTTGGAACCTCGACCAGTACAGTGTCAGATCCACCAGATTCACCGGGGATCGTAAGCGTTGTCGCTGCTGTAACTGGACCACCTCTTGTAATAGTGACCTCACGTAGAGAGCCTGTTTCCGAGAATCCTTCAGTAGACTCAGTCGGAACTTCAACCAGAACAGTATCTGGCTCGCCAGAAGCCCCGGGAATAGTAATCGTTGTCGCCGCTGTGACGGGACCTCCACGCGTGATAGTAACTTCCTGAACGGCTCCTGTCACTGGCGGCTCCGTACTTTGAGCAGCAGATTCCGTGGGTATCTCGATATAGACCGTGTCTGGCGCTCCAGAAACACCAGGGATTGTAACTGTAGTTGCCGCTGTGACCGGTCCGCCTCTTGTAATAATGACTTCTTGAACGGCTCCATTTACTGGCGTTTCACTAGCCCTGCCAGCAGACTCGGTAGGTGTCTCAATATAAACAGTATCTGGCTCTCCTGCCGCTCCAAGAATGGTAAAAGTTGTGGCAGCTGTTACAGGGCCACCTCGCGTAATAGTAGTTTGCTGAAGAGCTCCGGTTCCAACAGACTCTGTAGGTACCTCAACGTAAACAGTATCTGGACCACCGGATACTCCGGGGACGGTAACTGTAATAGGGGCTGTGACGGGACCACTCCGAGTAATTGTGACCTCTTGAACAGAAGTTCCTGTAGGCTCTCCGGAAGATTGAGTGGGTATCTCAATAAACACGGTGTCTGGGTCACCAGATACACCTGGGACAGTCACTGTAGTAGCAGCTGTTACAGGACCACCTCTAGTGATGATAACCTCCCCAGCAGTCGCAACTCCTGTAGAAGCCTCACTAGGCGTCTCAATATAGACAGTATCTGGCCCACCAGACACTCCGGGAATAGTCACTGTCGTGGCAGCAGTTACAGGTCCACCGCGAGTGATAGTAACCTCATCTTGGCCCTCAGTTGCAGATGGCACAACCTCGCCAGAAGATAGAGGCGTCTCAACTATTACGGTATCCGGCTGACCTGACCCCCCGGGGACCGTAATAGTTGTAGCAGCTGTCACAAATCCACCTCGGGTAGAAGTAATTGCTTGCAATCCGCCAGTCACTGAAGGCTCATTCGACGTGGTGGGTATCTCAATGAAAACTGTATCCGGACCACCAGATACTCCAGGGATAGTAACTGTCGTAGCAGCCGTGACAGGTCCGCCCCGAGTAATGGTGACCTCATCTTGGCTATCTTCAGCTGCAGGTGGCTCAACCTCGTCAGACGATCGAGGTGTCTCAACGATAACCGTGTCAGGCTGACCTGACTCGCCGGGGATGGTTATAGTAGTCGCTGCTGTCACGGATCCAGCTCTTATTGAAGTAATTGCTTGAACACCACCAGTTACGGGTGGTTCATTTGACCTTGTTGGAGTCTCAATGATGACTGTGTCTGGTTCGCCCGGTCCACCAGGGATGGTGATGGTAGTTGCTTCTGTCACCGGTCCTCCTCTTGTTGAAGTTACCTCTCCTGGGCTATCTCCAGTTCCTGTAGTTTCGTCATCTGAAGATCTTGTAGGCGTTTCGACGATAACGGTGTCTGGCTGACCTGACTCGCCAGGAATAGTGATAGTTGTTGCAGCTGTTACCGGCCCTCCTCGAGTAGATGTCACTTCAACTGGACCCTCTCCAGCCGTCGTAGATTCCTCACCATCAGAGGCTGCTGTGGGTGTTTCAATAATAATAGTATCTGGCTGGCCCGATACACCTGGGATGGTGATCGTTGTGGCAGCCGTAACTGGTCCGCCGCGAGTGGAAGTTATTTCACCTGCGCCGCTTCCAGTCACTGACAGATCGGCAGACTCAATTGGTGTTTCTACAAGAACCGTGTCTGGCTCACCAGGTGCTCCAGGGATTGTCACAGTCGTGGCGAGTGAGACAGGTCCTCCCCTTGTGATTGTGACATCAGCCGCACGAGTAGGTATTTCAATAATAACAGTGTCTGGCTGGCCTGATTGACCAGGAATTGTGATCGTTGTGGCAGCCGTAACTGGTCCGCCGCGAGTGGAAGTCACTTCGCCTGGGCCACTAGCACTCTCTGATAGCTCAGCATCGCCAGATTCAGTTGGAATCTCAACGAGAACGGTGTCAGGTTCGCCCGGCGCACCAGGGATAGTAATTGTCGTGGCGACTGAGGCAGGCCCCCCTCTGGTGATTGTGACCTCGGGAGCACCGCCAGTGGGCGTCTCGATCAGAATAGTATCCAGCTCACCAGATACAGTAGCAGGAATGGTGATGGTCCTAGTGGCTGTTCCAGACCCTCCACCAAAGACGGTTGTGTATCGTTGGGCTGACTCTGACTCTGAAGCCTCTGCTTCCGGGCCTGTGGTTGGTGTCTCAACAAGCACGATATCAGGCTCACCAGAGACTGTCGCTGATATGTATAATGTTCTAGGCGCAGTTACTGGGCCGCCACTGAAGATCGTGGTATTGACCCGGCCACCAGCAGTTGAGGCGACTGGACCTTCAGTAGACTCAGCACCAGTCTCTTCAGCATCACCGGGCAGTGTCTCAATAATGACAGTGCCCGACTCTTCTGGATCATCAGGTGGGAAGTAGAATGTTCCGCCAGCTGTTCCAGGAGCTTGGGTATAGATGGTGACGTTCCCACGGAGAGTCACCGATGCGCCTAAAGCCTCTGTAATAGTTCCAGTCTCAGTTTCAATATCATCTGTGGCAGACTCCTCGGATCCTTGAGTGGGAGTCTGGATGATCATGGTAGTTGAGTCGCCAGGTGCACTCGGTGTCAGATAGATCGTTGTAACAGCTGTACCTGGTCCGCCACTGTAGACTGTCACGTAGGTTGGACTGCCAATGGGCGTTTCAACAATGAATGTTCCAGGTTCATCTGAAGCTGTACCAGGAACGAAACGAGTAGTGGCGATAGTGGCAGAGACACCAGTATAAATAGTGCCATTAGAGGGACCAGAGACTGAGCCTGAAGTAGGCGTCTCGATGAGAATTGTATCAGGGTCGCCCGAGGCAGTGCCCGGAATAGTGAGCGTCCGGGTAGTTGATGCAGGACCATCTGTGTAGACAGTCACTGCTCTCACAGCAGGAGTCTCGATGATGACGGTTCCAGGCTCGCCAGATACCGTTGGTGGAATATAAATGGTGCGAGTACCAGTAGCAGACACCGCACTATAGATGGTTGTGTTTCCTGCACCTCCCTCTTCATCAACTTGAGAAGTCGGTGTTTCAATAACAATAGTTCCAGGCTCATCAGTCACCGTGGCAGGAATATACCGAGTCTGAGTGGCTGTAGCAGGACCGCCTGTGATGATAGTGACATTTCCGATACCTGTAGCTTGAGGTCCAGCTGTTGGTGTCTCAATGACCACAGTACCAGGCTCTCCTGATGCAGTAGGAGGGATGAAACGAATTGTTGTTGAAGAAGCAGGTCCGCCGCTATATATAGTGACGTTGCCTGAGCCTTCAGGAGCAACGACTGCAGTTGGTCCACTGGCGCCTGTACCTGTGATGCTGGAGTCATCACCGTCGGGACCAGACGTGGGTGTCTCCACGACGAGTGTGCCAGCTTCGCCCGAAACGGTGGGAGGGATGTAGATAGTTCGAGTTGCAGAGCCTGAACCGCCACTGTAGACAGTGACGGTTGTCCCGGCTGTAATTTCTTCTGCATCAGTGATAGACCCTGTTTCGGAACTATCGTCGCTATTGCCAGTCGTTTCAGCCTCCGGCCCGGCTGTTGGAGTCACAATTACAAGGGTTCCGGCCTCGCCAGAAGCTGTTGGTGGGATGTAAGTAGTTCTCGTGACTGCTGCGGGACCTCCACTGAAGATAGTGACTGTAGTCGCTGCCGAGATAGCTTCCTCTTCTGCTTCAGTGGGAGCACCTGTCTCAGTAGAGTCTCCAGTCTCCTGTGCGCCATCGTCACCCGTCTGACTGGCTTCAGGTCCACCGGTAGGGGTCTCTATGATGAGAGTTCCTGCTTCTCCAGATGCTGTTGGTGGGATATACACAGTTCTTGTGACAGAAGCAGGACCACCGCTGAATATGGTGACAGTAGTCGCAGCAGATATGACATCCTCGTCACCACTCGCAGTAGCTTCGGCTCCACCTGCAGGAGTCTCGATGTACATAGTGCCCGCCTCTCCTGAAGCAGTGGGAGGAACATATACACTTCTTGTAACAGAGCCAGGTCCACCACTAAATATGGTGACTGTTGTCGCAGCTACGATAGAATCTTCGCCATCTCCACTAGCTGACGGGCCATCAGTGGGCTCTTCTGTCTCTGCCCCAGATACAGGAGTCTCTACATAAACAGTACCAGGGTCATTCGGATCCGAAGGCGGAACGTAGTAAGTCGTTCGTCCCGTGCCAGTCCCCGGAACAAAGACCGTAGTAGTCGATCCAGCTCCAACGGTTGGTTGTGCTTCAGGATTCGCTGTAAGACCACCGGTTTGGGTTCTTGGGACAGGTGTTTCGATGATGACAGTTCCTGGGGCACCGGATGTCTTCGGCGCAACGTAGAGTGTCTTTCGTGTAGATGCGACACCTGCTCTGAAGATGGTCAAGTTGGCGCTTCCGGTGATAGCGGGGATTGTTGTTTGGAAACCCGGAACTGTTCCTGTTTCTACCAATTCGGTCTGTGAGATTGGTGTCTCGATTACGATTGTCCACGGATCGCCGGTAGTTTCTGGTGGGATGAAGATGGTGCTCCTCTCTGAACCTTCTCCGGCTCGGTAGAGAGTAACATTTCCACTAGCACCTTGTGAGACTTCATCGGTGGGAACGGGTGTGATGGAAGCTTCAGGGCCTGTCCTTTCAGTTGAATCATTTGAGGCGGTCTCCTCATCGGCTTCCGAGGCAATCGTCTCAATTATATAAGTGTCCAGCTCCCCAGAAGCGGTTGGTAAGATGTATCTAGTGTTGCCCGTAGACCCAGTCGCTTCTGTGTAAATAGTCACAGCGGTTCTGTCGTCGGGAGTGGCAGTGTTTCCGCTCTCATCTCCAGGACCTCCAGTTATAGTATCAGAATCTTCATCTGAAACTGGTGTCTGGATAACAATGGTTCCTGCTTCCCCTGATGCTGTGGGTGGGATGTACAAAGTAATCCTTTCTGAGGCAGTGCCTGAACTGTAGACCGTGACATTGGCGATACCAGCTGGAGATCCAGCTGTAGGACCACTGCCATCTTCAGCACTCTCAGTAGCATCTGGATCACCTTCAGAAGCAGGAGTCTCGATGATGATATACCCATCTCCATCTGAAGCAGTAGGAGGTACGTAGATAGTAATCCTGCTCGAAGCAGTACCAGAGCTATAAACAGTGATGTTCGGCCGAACACTGGGTGTATCGATCCCGGTCTCAGTCGCAGTTGGGATATCAGTACCAGTTGGCGTCTCAATAACGATAGTACCAGGCTCATTCGCAAACCTGGGAGGCACATAAAGAGTCCTCCTTGCAGCGCTGGATCCAGCTCTGAAGATAGTGACATTGGTGTTACCTCCGATAGCAGACGTGGTAACAAGAACATCGTCATCTCCGCGAGCAGTTGCAGCTTCAGATTGAGTCTCCGAGACTGGTGTTTCGATGACCATCGTCCAAGGGTCGTTGGATGCTTGGGGAGGAACGTAGAGAGTTGTTCGAGCTGGGCCACGACCTGCTCTAAAGACGGTGATGGTTGCCAATGCACCAATAGGAGCATCAGTGGTCAGGCTATTGTCTGCTGGGATGACAGCTGTGGGGTTCCCGCCAGATGCGTCGGTGATGGTCTGTCCATCTTCATCAGTGTTGGGACCAGCTCCAGATCCTGAGCCATCAGAAGTAGCATCAGGGCCAGATGTCTCGCTTGCTGCTTCGGCGTCTGTCTCAGAAGGCTCAGCACCTGCTTCATCTGTAGTGCTGGCGCCATCGTCATCTGTTGAGCCACTCTGCGATGGCTCTGTAGAAGCTCCAGTGCCAGACTCATCTGGACCTACAGATCCTGACTCAGACGCTTCGTCATCTGCAGAGTCAGAAGAGGCATCAGGCTCAGAAGTCTCACTGCCAGTGGGCCCATCCGTACCAGTCTCTCCCGAGCCAGGGTCAAGGCCATCATCATCAGATGGCGCAGCTTGCGAACCAGTAGGGACTTCGAATCCAGGTGTTTCCGCTGAGGACTCCTCCTCGGTTGCTGTAGATAGCAGATTGGAGTCAGGAAGGGGGCCGGTTGATACCGCAGTAGGCAATGGCAGCTCAGGAGACTCAAACGACGAGTCACTAATAGCGGGTATACCTTCGATTCCACCAGTGAGCAACTGACTGCTCGATTCAGACTCTGGCAATGGATCGGTAGGAACTGGCACTTGAGGTGAGATTAAGCTAGTCTCGCCATCCTCGGGCTGAGCTGTACCAGTCGCATCTCCTGTTTCGCGAGCATCATTGGATGCCGTCTCCGAGTTAGGATCTCCAGAAGCGGAGGTCTCAGCATCAGAGTCGTCACCCACAGAGCTCTCGCCCGCACTTCCAGAGGTAACACCAGCTGCAGGTCCTCCAGCGAGCGACTCTCCACTAGATGTCGTCGCATCATCATCAACATCCCCAGTGCTTTGTGAGTTGGACTCAGCAGTGGTTGCGCCTCCAACCCCCGCAGCTGGCTGGCCTGTCAATCTAGCATCAGTACTTGTCGCTGAACGAGTCGACGTGTCACCGGGCTGTTCCACGCGCTCTGACTCGGGGACACTCTGGGTACCAATTAGAGTCTCAAAGTTGAACTCCTCGCTGGTTCTAGAGGTGCTCGTGCTTTGCCCTGCGCCCTGCGATACTGTTGATGTACCCGCGCTGGAGCCTCGAGCTGCATCGGATACAGATGAACCCTCACGTGAGTTAGTCGAAGCACTAGTTCTTTCCGAAGCTGAAGAACCAGCGCCACCAGGCCGGGTGGACTGTGAGCCACTTGAAGTTCCTGATGCTTGTGATGTCGCCTCATCATCTTCCGAAGCAGTACCACCGTTGTTCTCTGCCGCAGTTGATACAGGATCACCTTCAACGAAGCCCGATACTGAGCTAGTTGTTCTACTGCTTCTCTGCGAGGACTGCGATGATCCTCCAGCTTCAGCATTACCACCGTTAGTCGGTATGACAGCAGGTCTCGCAGTGAAGCGAGTACCTGACGAAGAAGTTTCTGCGATAGGCCTTTGGGCACTGGTAGATTGGGAGGCACTTGATCTTTGGGCCGAGCGGGTAGATGAGCTCTGGGCGGCGTTTCCGACAGATGTCGTAGCTTCCTCTGCATCAGAGCCAGGGTCATTTGTTATGACAGGACCACTATCGACAATAGTTGTCTCGCCATTTGAAGATCGAGAAGCTTCCCCTGAGGTCGAAGTCCTGCTGCGTGTAGAACTGAGACCGCTTCCTCCAGGACGAACGCGCGTGTCGACTGTACCAGTATAACCCGAGCTTGATGAAGCATCAGCTCTTCTCGTACTTGAAGGACTTTCAGGAGCCTGTGTAGTTTCAAGGGGGTCAGACTCTGCTTCAGAAGCAGCTCCATCAGCAGTACCGGCCGCAGATCCTGTAGACCGGCTGTTTGAAGGGCGTCTGAATGTCGTTCTGTCGGTAGCTGCAATTCCACTTCCGCTTAGCCTTTCGACACCACCTATGAGACGGCCGCTGGTGGTTGATCGACGAGTCCCCTGAGGTTCGGCGGTGAGAGTCTCAACGATGTCAGCGGTGATGGTGAAGACAGTGCTGCTGGATGTGACGACGTAGGTTGAGGGCGATGTCCTGACGATTGGCGACCGAGTGCTTGAGCGGCGGGAAGAACTTCCTCTTCGTGATGAGGATGACTGGCCCGAACCACCACTATCCCCTCCAGCATTGTTTCCTCCTGATCCGGAGTCATCGTCATCATCTCCACTGGAACCTTTACCGCCAGAAGCTGATCCAGTACCACCAGAGCTTCCATTGCCAGAATCTGAGCCGCCCTCCGAGCCACCGCCTTCAGACTCAGTATCTCCCGATGTTGCCCCATCACTACCACCAGAGCCACCCTCGCTGTCGGAACCCCCTTGAGCGCCATCTTCGGTTCCTTCCGAGCCACTGCTTCCGCCAGAGCTTGATGACCCGCCATTTCCAGAACCGTTACCATTATTTGAGCCTGAAGATCCTCCGTTGCCTGATGCACCGTCATCATCATCGCCTTCTGATCCAGAGCCGGAGCCCTGAACACCGCCTTGTACGGGGTCATCGTCGCTTCCAGACGAGCCACCATTGCTGGAGCTGCCACTGCCACTGTTGGTACCACCTCCAGATCCCCCATTGTTGGAGCTCCCTCCACTTCCATTCTGACCGTTTCCACCGCTCGATGAGCCTGAACCACCTTGGTTCCCGCCACTGGATCCTCCAGTAGCCTGGGCACCATTATCGCCGCCACCGTTGTTGCCAGTCTGCGGGTTATTAGAGTCCTCAGGTGTCAGCACAAGGACAGTACCGGGGTTTCCGCCCTCAGGTGGAATAGTGAGGGTCTGTCGCGGCCCTGAGTCGTCATCGCCGCCTTGACCTGGTTGGCCCTGAACATCACCAGACCCTGATCCTCCATTTGACCCGCCATCGGAACCACTTCCCGAGCCACCCATCCCCATAGGTACACCACGGGTAATAGTGGTATAGGATACCGAGCCCTGCGGACGAGTTCTTGTAGGCTGAGAAGTTGCACCATCTCCGCCGTCATTCCACCCCGGTGGTGTTTGTATGAGTACAGTTCCTGGCTTGGTACCAGTCGGTGGGATGGTAGTTCGGATAGGTGCTGTCGGTGTGACACTTCCTTCGGCAGGTTCGATGATGGTCACATAGCCGGTCGCATCGGCAGGTTGAAGTGTGATCGTTTGGCCAGCGAGACCCAAAGCACCCAAAGTGTTAGGGGTCAAAGGCTCAAGGGCCAACGGCCCCAAAGTTCCCGGTACAGGTGTTTGAATGATGACAGTACCGGGGTTTCCATTGCTCGGTGGTACTGTTAATCTGATTGGGACAGTTCCGCTGAAGGCTGTACCCGCTGGTTCTATCACAGTGACATAATCACCATCCTGTGTAGGCTCAAGAGTAAGGCCTTGTAAGCTTCCCCCATTGAGTGCTGATGTCGGGACATTAATGATGACCGATCCACGGTTGGTCCCAGTCGGTGAAATCGTGATCAGTTGCAACGACGCCAATGTACCTGTCAATGGCCGAAGAACCGTCACATAGCCAGTCACCTCCTTTGGCTCAAGCGTAAGAGGCTGCAACACACCCGGCGTCGCATCACCAACCTGCGTCTCCGGCGTCTCAATAATAATCTGTCCCGGCTGTCCACTCCTCGGCGGAACAACTTGTGTAATAGGCGCAGATATCGGATCCGGCCCTGAATGCGGTCTAATAATAATAACATAAGACCTATCATCCGTCGCAGGGATGACTACATTCTCCGGCGCCGACGAACCGCCAGGCTGTTCAACAATAACAATACCAGGCTCATCTCCTTGCGGAGGGACAGTATACTGAGTTGTTACTGAGCCTCTGTAGGGCTTTGTGATGGTGATATAATCGGGATCGGCAAGGACTGGGTAGACCGAAACATATGTGTAACAAACGCCTGAGAACTCATTGTTAATACCGAGAACTGACCTATCATTCTGAACCCCAAATTGAGCACGCGCCAGGCTAGCGAAGAGTAGGTGCCTGAGCACCAGGTACAAAGGCCGCATTGTAAGCCGGTTTATTAAAAGTAAATGAGAGATAAGAATGGTATACGCGCAAGGTAAGTTACCTATGTTGGAGCAACACGCGCGGGTGAGAGCTCCCAGAGGATTATAAAACTGCTGATCAGTCCTCCATATCCGCATTCAGATTGTGCTTTCGGGTTTGTAATAATGATGCAGTAAAGACTTGTGCGTATACAAAGAGCATTGTCAGGCTGAATTTGGGTTGCTGAGGCGGAAGCCTTCATGCCAGGGCTGGCACACCCGCAGCGGATCGATGTCGTTTTCCAGCACGTTCCTGCAGAGGCATTGTGTAAGAGACACTCCGGTTTAGAATCTTGTTGGTTCAGGGTGTTGTGGCTGGAATGCTGTTGTTGAAGACAGGACCAACTGCTATTGTTTCTGTGGAGTGAAAAGCCATGCAGCCAGTGAGGGCTTGGGAAGGGGGATTTGTGCCTGTGTGCCTGGGCGTGTATGCAAGGTCCCGTCTGGCACCTCCACCAACGTTGAAGATTATGCAGATGATGTGCAGATCTTATGTAAGTGGCAATGGAATAAAATAGACGGATATAGCAAGTTGACTCTGGGCATAATCATAGATCATTTAAACAAACACAATGTATCATTTCTCACACAGATCATGGCATTATGACAATACCTTCTAGACCCTTTCAATTAAAATCGAGACTTGAGATTGATTCAGATGCTGGCAGGTGATTAATGGATATGATGTCTCACACAGCTTGGATACCTGACGTTACACTAACAAACTCCACTACGGAAGCCAGCTCCCTAGTCCACCAAGCTACAATTTTGACAGAAGTTTATCTAACACGTCAACTACTAGCCCAAAGCCCTAAACTCACCCGTCTCTCAGCTTCACTCACCAAATCAAAGGATAGCTGAAGTCTGGCGGCCGCCCAACATCCATAACTTTATTCACCAGCACATTCCAAGCTTGTGAAGATGAGGTTACACAAGGATGAGTCAAAGCTCCACCGTCGCGCCAGCGGACGTTTTTGTTTGGCTAGTCGAGGAGAGATTTGGCCGCGTCCGTCTAGTCGATCTGTGGCTGATCTCAATAAGGATTGAGACCGTGGCGTTGGAGATTGTGATATATGACCGGAAATAACCAATGGCTGCTCGGAATTTCATGAGGTGGTGTCACACAAGAGTCCATATTCGGAGGGTTTGATCCTTATGTGATGTAATTAAAATCATCTCTTGAGACATGTTATGCATTGCCCTTATGTTGAGACTACTAATGTTGCAGGCCTGCAGATTGATTGCTGCTGTAGAAGAGCGCGTTTGTGACCTGGATTCTCGGCTGCTCCCGAAGATATCGATCTAGTCCAACGTCTTTTCGTGGGAATAATCAAGGGCGGACTACATGCTCCTCTTCCGATTCATAATCTAGATCATCTTGTACTCAATCACGAGTCTAGGCCAGGGCTAAGTCTCATCCGTGTTGAACATTCTTAGTGGCCACACCTCGCATCCGAATGGCCCGGATCAGCATCAGCCTTTTGTCTCAGTCTTGGCAATATGAGCTCCTGAAAGGGTGAATGGTGTATGCCAAGACTCGTTGCTATGGGAAAATATCAGGATCATCTTGCATAAAACTATTATAACATTCATCAATAATACAACAAATATCGAAGTAAATTACCATTTTGAACAAAGAATTGTTGAGTACAATGACAAGATCTGGTGATAAAGCATGGAGGCTTGAGCTCCAAGTACCTGGCTCTTGTTGAAATTCCTCCGTCAAATTCTCCATACACCATTCGCTTTCTGATGTCTGATCGAAACTTTATTCTTGTCCCTGTGATCTGATCTTGTCTACCACCAATAAGAACTGTTTTGACTCCAGA
The DNA here is from genome assembly GCA_013396175.1 of Fusarium denticulatum. NCBI lineage: Eukaryota > Fungi > Ascomycota > Sordariomycetes > Hypocreales > Nectriaceae > Fusarium > Fusarium denticulatum. Next base: position 132,582 of record JAAOAK010000071.1, on the reverse strand, counting down.
TCGAGTGGAATCACACATCACAGATCTTGGTTAAGCTCAGCCAGCGAGTCCAGGAGCAGAATAGGCTTATCAAGATCTTTGAGTCTCTCAAGAATCTACAAGAGTATGTCCAACTAAGTAGCAAGGTCTGGACTTTTATAACTTCAGGATCTTGAACGTTTGTGAATTGCTATCATCAGTGGCGTGTTGATTCAACGTTGAAGGGGCCAACTGCCCTCAGAGATCTCAACAGTGAAGGCCATTGCCAGCTTGAACCTGGCAAGAGCAGGCACTCAACGCCACCTCAGCCAGGGCAAGTGAAAAGGTCCGGGCCTAAAGTTTGAGATAAGGTTATGTTACATGTCAAATGAGGCTCATTACGGAAATTTCACTCGGGAATGCGACGAAATTGACGCTAACCAATTTTGTCGGGTATTGCACGGAAACGAACCGCACTTCAAAATGGTGGCTTGAGGCGCGCACCACTGATCTGAAAGGTTATTCGCTTTCTCAACCAATCGATTGTATTGACTGGCCTGCAGTGACGTGAGCTTAAATGTCTCCAGCGTAAATAGGAGTAGGAGATGTAAAGATGAGAGGTAGTCATTCCGGTCTCGAGTTGTCTTATGCTGCAGGGTAGGCGCCGATGGGTTTAATACCAATGTTGACAATCCGATATTCTCATCAAACTGCTGCTCAAGTGTGCATAAGATGTTCTGAACTTACTGACTGGAAAGTGAATGGAAGTTTACAGATATTGAATGTCTAAGATATTTGCAGTAATGCCTTTGTTTTGAGTCCATGCTCAGAAGATCTTTGCTCCATCCATCAAGCTGGGACATGAAAAGCATCTCTCTCAATGTAGACTATAGTAGTCCCTTAACATACACCTACAGAGACCCTGAGAAGTAACTGCCATAAATTGTAATCATAATACATATCCTGGTATACAAACACACTGTTCCGACGCCTGAATTACTGCGCAACTCTGCGTTGTGGCAATCTTGAGGCCAAATCCGGGAACGTTCTTTCAACCAATCAGAGCCACGCCCGGTTAGCTCAATCGGTAGAGCGTGAGACTCTTACGAGTACGCGATCTCAAGGTTGCGGGTTCGACCCCCGCATCGGGCTGTTCCTATAAAACGATTGCGAGCAATAGCGAGGCATCTCTTTTTTGTCTTTCCCTCTACCAAATAAGTGGTATTCTTATTTTTGCGCAATCTGAAGTAAGGTATTGTGTCAGTCAGATATGCTGTTGAAAGCTGACTTTATGTGCGACCTTCCTTTTCCAGCATGACATGTAAGCCCCCGCTTCATACCATAAAGTGAATAAGTAAGTGTGGTCTTACTCAAAGTCATCACTAAACATCTTCAACAAACAATTATTTTAAGATGGTAAATCAAAGCTCTCTAAAGTCATTAATCACTCCCGATCTGCTAATGCAGCTCGCGGATGCCTATCTTCCTTATTCCAAAACCGAAGATCTTGACTTCACTATTGCCCAGTCAGACGCCTTCAGTGCAAATTTCAAGAAAGTATGCCAAGAAAGCAAGGCTCGAGATGCACTTATAGCACTCAGTCACCTCAGCCACAATGGAATCCTCCCGACTCCCACGGAGCTCGACCTTATGTCCTTCCTCCCCGAACCATCTTCCCCAGAATTCCCGCAACAATGTTTCGGTCTTCAACTTCTTCTTGACCAAGCGTCAAGAATCCTCTTCACTGGGATCGAAGCTCGCTGGCAAGTTGCATACTTCGGACCTCTGGCCAGACGTCTTGCTGGACAGTGGTACGCACTACCTCACCATCTACGTCCGCATTCATGGCAGAGATGGAAAGACGATGTTGGCGTTAGTAGTTTTAGCTTCTGGGTTTCCACGCAAGTCATGTGGGCAGCCCCTTTTCTCCACGCTGAAGATCTAGGGAGTCAAGAGATAGGATTGGAATTATCAAACGATTTACGTCAAGCTGTTGAAGAATACACCCAAACACGAGACCCGCATTGGGAGACAAGGGATAAGGCGTTGAAAGATGATCTGCTTTTTATAAGAGAGGTTGTCAAGAGTCCGCCAAAAGATGAAGAGGGTGCTATCAGTATGGCGGCTTGGACTTATTGGTGGTGCATGATCCTGGATGCTCACTGGCCCATCATTGCGCGATTTGGCCGCTACCCTTACCGCAATGCTGCGTTTGGTAGGACTAGTACAAGGGAGGAAGAGAAATGGTTGGATGATATAAATCATTTTTCTGCGGCTTCTCCTGAAGATGCTAAGCGCATTCGAGAAGATGTAGAGAAGGGTAGGTGGACTCCACTTGGGGAGAGTTAATCTTCTGTTATGAATTGTTTAGGCTGAGCTTTATATATTGAGAATGAGCTGCAGTTGTTTTATCCGAGTCAGTTTTAGATGCGATGAGTGAACTAGCTAAAATAAAGCCACACAATAAATAAAGATCTGTACGTCACTAAAAGCTTGGTAAGTTCAGCGTGTTGTGAGGTTCTAAATGTCGACCTTTTACCGTCGTTGCTTGGCTATCACCGGTTTCTTGAGCCTGTTTCCCACAGTCACAAGTAAGGTAACCAGTAGGGCATTGAAACATGCTCCTATACTCCCTGAATATGAATATGATAGAGTCACTAGTGCTCAAGCTTAGATACCTCAGCAGTCCCGAGGCCTTCAGTATCAACTGGCTGAACATACCCAGACTTACAGACACAGAAATCCGAAAAGATAATTAGATGATAGGCTGATCTTGAGCTATTGGGTGCGTGGTTAATAAGCTGCACGAATTGTGTTCTGAGTGTGTTGTTTTGTTGTTTTTGCCTAGCTGATAGCTAATGCCATCCTAGCGCCCCTTGCCTCAAACCTAAACATCAGACCACAGCCTTAATCTCCCTCAAATACATACACAACGAAGATCCTTTGCGGAGTTTCAAAAGATTGCTAATCAAGCTGTGCGTAATCTACGCGGAGCGGCGATCGAGTCAACAACAACGTCCTCAGCCTCGTATTCGTCTTTGTAAAGGTGTACCACATCACATCCACGATTGGCAGTTTCGGAATTAAAGTTATCTCTCCATTCGTCGCTATGACGAATATTTTCCCCTGAGCGCGATTAAATCACAGCATTGCCACGTTTTTTTTGGCAGAAAATCCAGCTTTATTTCCTCACCCGTAATGCGTAAAAAACCAATCGGACCCGGGAAAAGTGGGGTAACGGGCCCGAGACGGACTCCGATGGCTTAATGTGGGGACAGACGCGAATCTTGAAATCTTGAGTTGTGAGATCATACCTGGAACCAAGCTGCTGGGCCTTGGCTCGGAAAAATGACTTTTCTATGCAGATTCTCGAAATAGATAGAATCAGTCCGTAGCATTAACGCGATGCATTGTCGTATCATATCTTTCATATCAATTAGGGGCAACGACGGGTTCTTCGATGGGCCCGGCAGGGAGGTGCATCAACAAAAGATTGACCAATTAGAGCGCCAGCCCTGTGACGGTCACTAAACTTCTTCTGGGTTAGGGGCTCCAGGTGTCAAGAGGAGTGGAGCTCGAAATTTACCGAAGACTCTTGATCCCCCAGCTTTTTTACAACGACATGTCTGGTGTAACTCTCTTTTCTTAGTGAAGCCAACTGCCGTACCATACAACACCATGAATTTTACACACGAACTCATTTCGAAATGAGAGCGGTAGATTATTAGTGACTTGTAGCTATATGCTAACATGAGATGTTTTCCTTAACGCCATCCTCCAGTTTCACTTATACCGTTCCAAAGGTATACCGTTCATGAAGCCATGAACTCCCCAGCCCAATCCCCAAACGCCATACCCATAAAACAATTAACGGTAAGCAACCTGATGCCTCTCATCTGGGCTCGAAACCGATGTCTTTTCACTCTCTGGCGGCGGACTCGAATTGCTATCAGCGGGACTACTCGACTCGCTCCCCGTCCCCGTAGCCAGCGCATCGTACATCAAACTCTTCTGCACACAAGTACATCTCTTCAACAGCTCTTCACACCTCTCCAATCTCGCAAGTAACTCCTTGGTAGGTTTGCGACGAGTGCGCTTAGGAGCAGGTGTACTCGGAATACACTCTATTTTTGCCTACTTCCATTAGTCTTTCTCTTATACGCGTATCATGTATGTAAGCTTACCTTGATGCAAAAAGAACATGGACTTTTTCTGTCACATTTCTTCTTGCGCTGTTGACACAGCACACAAGCTAGAATTCTCGGTGGTCGCTGTTGTTCAGGTGCCATTATGCTTATACGATGAGCCACTAGCCGTTCGAATCGAAATGCAGAGAATAATGATGAAGGTATTCCCAAAAATGGTTTGTATCTCGGTCTAGGAACGAAATTCTGTCCGAGGCGGACGAACTGGGGTATTTGCTGCATACGCTTGTCTGCCCCAAATCTGGTGCACTCGTAGAAGCGGACTCTTGTCAGGACCCGAGTGGGTATCGGGGTCGGAGAGTCGACGGGATCCGTGTATCTAGGACCCGGATCCACAACACCCTTCGGTGCGACGGGCGTGAGAGCACCCCCGTCACAATGGTATTAAGACCCTGCGAGGAAGCCTACAGTCTCATTACGGTATCACATTTTCTTATTCTATACTACGTTTTATCTTTGTTATATCTCTTCCTTTATACAAACTTTAATAATTCTCCTAATTCGAACCAGAAACTGTATGTAACTTCACTTACCTCAGAGTTACAGGCGTTGACAAGGTACAGATATAAGCTTATACGGCGAAACTCCCCAGTCTTGCTAGTATGGCTGCTTCTCATCTTCCGGGTGAGGCACGCTCAGAGCACAGCAGCCACGACACCATCGTCGACATGGACACCACTCCGAACGAGAAGCCCCCTGCTCCCAAGGACGACAAGACGAGCTCCAGCGACGATGAGATCGAGCGGGAGCAGAGCGAGGAGATGGAGCGTCGACACTCCATCGTGCGCGACCTAGCCCGCCAGTACACCAACACATCAGCGCACTTCAACGGCAGCCACGCAGATCTCTTCAACGCAGCGGATGCCGACTCGCCCCTTAACCCGCACAGCGAGAACTTCAACGCCAGAGCGTGGGCCAAGGCCATGGCCAAGTCAATGGGCGAGCATGGCTCTGGGTTTCGACAGAGCGGTATTTGCTTCCAGGACATGAACGTCTTTGGATACGGCGCGGAGACGGATTACCAAAAGGACGTCGGTAACGTCTGGCTCAGTCTCCCAAACATGGCGCGCAACATCATCTCCCCCACCGCTGGTAAGCGCCGCATCGATATCCTTCGTGGTTTCGACGGTGTCGTCAACGCAGGTGAAATGCTCGTTGTTCTTGGCCCTCCCGGTTCAGGATGCTCTACGTTCCTCAAGTCACTATCCGGCGAGACAAACGGTATTTACATCGACGATGGCACATACTTCAACTACAACGGTGTGCCCGCCAAGGAAATGCACAAGCATCACAAGGGTGAAACTATCTACACCGCTGAGGTCGACGTCCACTTCCCCATGCTTTCAGTCGGCGACACACTCACCTTTGCCGCGCGCGCAAGATGTCCCCAGAACTTACCGCCCAACATCAACCACAACCAGTACAGCGAACACATGCGCGATGTCGTCATGGCCATGTACGGCATCAGCCATACCATCAACACGCAGGTTGGCGATAACTACATCCGAGGTGTTTCAGGCGGTGAACGAAAGCGCGTTACCATCGCGGAGGCAACGCTCTCCAACGCCCCCTTCCAATGCTGGGATAACTCAACCCGCGGTTTAGATTCTGCCAACGCGATTGAGTTCTGCAAAACACTGCGCTTACAGTCTGAACTCTTTGGCCAGACGTGTGCTGTCTCGATCTATCAGGCTCCCCAGTCTGCATATGATCTCTTCGACAAGGCGCTCGTTCTGTACGAAGGACGTCAGATCTTCTTCGGTCCTGCAGATGAAGCGAAGCAGTACTTCATCAATCTCGGCTTCGAATGTCCCGATCGTCAAACAACGCCTGACTTCCTCACTTCCATGACCGCACCCGCCGAGCGCGTCATCCGTCCCGGCTTCGAGAACAAGGTGCCCCGCACCCCCGATGAGTTCGCCGCCCGCTGGAAGGAATCCCGCGAGTACCAGATCGTCCGCGCTGAGATCGAGACCTACAAGAGTCTCTATCCTCTCAACGGTTCCAGCGCCGAGGCCTTCCGCGAGAACAAAAAGTCCGCACAAGCTAAAGGCCAACGCCTGAAGTCCCCCTTCACACTGTCGTATATGCAGCAAGTCAATCTCTGCCTCTGGCGCGGCTGGAAGCGTCTCAAGGGCTCACCAGGTGTAACGATCTTTGCCCTCACAGCAAACACCGCCACGGCGCTGATCGCCTCATCGCTCTTTTACAACATGAAGCCCACGACGAGTGACTTCTTCAAGCGCGGTGCTGTTCTTTTCCTCGCTGTTTTGATGAACGCTTTCGCTTCTGCCCTTGAGATTCTGACGCAGTACTCCCAACGCCCTATTGTTGAGAAACACTCCCGGTATGCCTTCTATCACGCTTCTGCTGAGGCGTTTGCTTCGATCTTGGTTGATATGCCGTATAAGATCAGTAATAGTATTCTGTTCAATGTCACTCTTTATTTCATGACGAATCTCAACAGGGAGGCGGGGGCGTTCTTTTTCTACCTCCTTGTTTCGTTCATCATGGTCCTCGCCATGTCTGGTATTTTCCGATCTATGTAAGTCTACCTCTCTTCACACTGTCTCCGTGAGATACACGACTAACTGGTTTAGTGCTTCACTCTCTCGAACACTCTCCCAGGCCATGGTTCCCGCTTCGCTGCTGATTCTCGCCCTCGTCATCTTCGCTGGCTTCGTCATCCCAACGGACTACATGCTCGGCTGGTGTCGATGGATCAATTACCTCGATCCAGTAGCCTACGCCTTCGAGTCCCTCATGGTCAACGAATTCTCCGGTCGCAACTTTACCTGCACAGCCTTCATCCCCAGCAACACAGTCGCTGGCTATGAAGACATCGGCGGTCTCAACCGGGCTTGTTCCACCGTCGGTAGTATTCCTGGAGACAGCGTCATCAACGGCGATCGCTACCTCAACCTTCAGTACAAGTACTACCACGCTCACAAGTGGCGTAACGTCGGCATCCTCATCGCCATGACCATCTTCAACCACATCGTCTACATCGTCGCTACCGAGTACATCTCCGCCAAGAAGTCAAAGGGTGAAGTCCTCGTCTTCCGCCACGGCCATCTCCCCGCTTCCACCAAGAACAAGTCCGATCCCGAGGCCGCTCTCTCTGGCCCTGTTCCCGCCGCTGAAAAGTTCGGCGGCGAAGCTGCCAACATTCAAGGATCTACTAGCGTCTTCCACTGGAACAACGTGTGCTACGACATCAAGATCAAGGGCGAACCACGACGAATTCTCGACAACGTTGACGGATGGGTCAAGCCAGGAACATTGACTGCCCTTATGGGTGTATCCGGTGCCGGAAAGACTACTCTCCTCGACTGTCTCGCCGATCGTATCTCAATGGGTGTCATCACGGGTGAAATGCTCGTCGACGGCAAGATCCGCGATTCATCGTTCCAGCGAAAGACCGGCTACGTGCAGCAGCAGGATCTTCATCTCGAGACCAGCACCGTTCGTGAAGCCCTTACTTTCTCCGCCCTCCTCCGCCAGCCCGCCTCTACCCCCCGCGCCGAGAAGATCGCCTACGTCGACGAAGTCATCAAGCTGCTCGATATGCAAGAGTACGCCGACGCTGTCGTCGGTGTCCTCGGCGAGGGTCTCAACGTAGAACAGCGTAAGCGTCTTACCATCGGCGTTGAGCTCGCTGCTAAGCCTCCCCTGCTGCTCTTCGTCGACGAACCTACTTCCGGTCTTGACTCGCAGACGTCCTGGGCCATTCTCGACCTTCTCGAGAAGCTCTCCAAGGCAGGCCAGTCTATCCTGTGTACCATCCACCAACCGTCTGCTATGCTCTTCCAGCGCTTCGACCGTCTTCTCTTCCTCGCCAAGGGCGGGCGCACCATCTACTTCGGCGACATCGGCGAAAACTCTGAGACCCTGACCAACTACTTCGTCAAGAACGGTTCTGATCCTTGTCCCAAGGGTGATAACCCTGCTGAGTGGATGCTCGAGGTCATTGGCGCGGCACCTGGTTCACACACTGAGATCGATTGGCATCAGACTTGGCGACAGAGCCCTGAGTATCAGGAGGTTCAGACTGAGCTTCACCGTCTCAAGGCCGAGGGCAGTGCTCACAATGAACCTCACGACCAGAACTCTGAATCGTACCGGGAATTTGCTGCGCCCTTCTGGGAGCAGCTTCGCATCGCTAGTCTCCGTGTCTTCCAGCAGTACTGGCGCACTCCTTCATACATCTACTCCAAGGCTATCCTGTGTATCCAAGTTGGTCTCTTCATCGGTCTCGTCTTCCTCAACGCTCCTCTGTCTATTCAGGGCTTGCAGAACCAGATGTTTGCCATCTTCCAGGTCTTCACAGTCTTTGGTCAATTGGTTCAGATGCAGGTAAGTCTTGGCCACTCCCCCATCCCTCCAACTCTCACTAACATTACTAGATGCCTCACTTCGTCCTCCAACGCTCGCTCTACGAAGTCCGCGAACGCCCCTCCAAGACCTACAGCTGGAAGGTCTTCATGCTCTCCCAAGTCTTCGCCGAGATTCCTTGGAACAGTCTCATGTCTGTCTTCCTGTTCGTCTGCCTCTACTACCCTGTCGGGTTTCAGAAGAACGCCGAAGCAGCTGGTCAGACCGCCGAGAGAGGCGCTCTCATGTGGCTTCTCATCTGGCAGTTCCTCGTCTTCACGTGTACCTTTGCTCACATGTGCATCGCCATTACCGACACTGCTGAGGCAGGCGGTAACCTTGCCAACGTCGTCTTCATGATGTGCCTGTTCTTCTGTGGTATCTTGGCCGCGCCCGATAACATGCCCGGCTTCTGGATCTGGATGTACAGAGTATCGCCGTTTACGTATCTTGCCTCGGCGATTTTATCGACTGGTATGGCCAACACCAAAGTCACCTGTGCTTCCAACGAGTACACAGTCATGCAGCCCCTCAACGGCTCAACCTGTGGAGAATATCTCCAGAAGTTCGCCGACAAGGCTGGCGGTTACGTCCTCAACCCCGACGCCACATCTGACTGCAACTTCTGCTCCATCAGCGACACCAACACGTTCCTCAAGTCTCTCACCGCAACTTACGATGACCGATGGAGGAACTTTGGTATCGGAATGGTGTACATTGTGTTCAACATTGGCGCAGCTCTGTTCCTGTACTGGCTTGTTCGCATGCCCAAGAACAAGAACAAGAAGAAGCAGGAGTAGAGTAGATGCACAATCGAGCTCCGGCTCTTTTTTTTTAATTTTTATTTTTGGTACAAGGATTTGTTTTAGAGAAGTACTATAGACTGGTTTGGGTTTTTTACTTTTACTTAGAATAGCAATCATCGAGTGTCGATTAGACTTGTAGGAAGCTCAATAGCACATCGTCAATACATTACGCTCTCTACCCGCCAGTCGAGTGTCTTGGTGATTGTCATATCATTTGGTCACTCTAAATACCAGTGCTTGTAATTCCTCCTCTGAGTCATGGGTAGGACCCTCTGTCCCGTTATTCCCTTAGCTCCCGGCATTTCCTACGTTGCCGATATTACCGACATAACCACTAGAATCCACTGTTTGAGATTGAGAAATGTGTCATTTCTAAGCCAAACCGCGGCAAGTAACGCCGATCACGCCTGAATGAGTCGCATGTGCAACTTGTAGGGCTGAAGGGGTTGGAGTTTGTAAGAGAATTGGCTGGTAACGTTGGGGTTGACATAAATATCGAGACAGCTGCTGACGCAGTGTTACCATTGAACTGGCACGAATCAATTTTTTCAGGGCTATGATGGCTCAATTGAACCTAATGCATGCCATTGATGAATCTCGCATACTCTAATCATGCCAATAGTCTACACGTTGAGTGAAACTGTTTCCTGAGCTTCGGCCCAATGGAAGAGGCTGGTCATGCAATTTGCTTCACGATACCTACATTGAAGCAGCAGCAGCTTTTCCATGAACTGACGCCCTTTTATTAACAAGCAAACGCATAGCCCTGATTTATTAACAAATACCCATATCACGTCTTACAAAACCCCATTCACAGTAATTTGTCTTTTTCCCCCCCCCCAATCATCTTCCCCACAACCGTCCGGCCGAGCATCCAGATGCCGGGAAGATCTGCTCCATCGGAGGATGAACCCCGCGGGCCGCAAACATTCCCGCCTCAACCCCGACCCCAGCATCACTAATACAAAAGCTCCATCACATCCTTCACCATTCCTCACCATAGTCAACAACCTACATTCTCGTAAAAAATGGCTGCCGACACTTCAGATAGCGTCTGTCCCACGCTCCGCGATGAACCCCTCAGTGACGAAAAGCCCAATGATGACGCTGCTTCGACACCAAGCCAAGGCGATGAAGAGAACCAGGATTGCACGACAGATGACCCGGGTCAACCTCCAGATGGCGGGTTACAAGCCTGGCTGCAAGTTGTAACAGGGCACCTCGTCGCGTTCAACTCATGGGGCTACCTCATCAGCTTCGGCATCTTCCAGCCCTACTACGAATCCGAATTCTCCCTCCCGCCATCAACAATCTCTTGGATCGGCAGCTTAGAAGTCTGTCTCATTTTCTTCATCGGCACATTCTCCGGCCGAGCTTTCGACGCAGGGTATTACCGTACTGCCCTCGCAGTAGGCCTCTTCCTCCAAATCTTAGCCATCTTCATGACCAGCATCGCATCATCGTACTGGCAAGTCCTTCTCGCACAGGGAATCTGCCAAGGGTTAGGGAACGGAATCATTTTCGCACCGACAATAGCAAACATGTCGACGTATTTTACCAGCAAGAAGACTATCGCCATCTCCGCTGGTGCATGCGGCGCTGGCACAGGAGGAATTGTGTTTCCGCTGATTGCGCAGCAACTTCTCCCCAAGATCGGGTTTCGCTGGACGGTGAGAGTTATGGGATTAGTTGTTGCCGTGTCGTCGATGATTATAATGATCATTGCGAAAACGAGGCTCAAGGCGAGAAAGGCTGGACCGCTTGTTGAATGGGCTGCCTTCAAGGAGCCAGCGTATGCCCTCTTTGCGGCGGCAATGTTCTTTACCTTGTGGCCGACCTGGATCTCCTACAACTATGTGAGTCTTGTCTCAATTGACATTTGTTGCAAGTGCTGATAACACCCACCTAGGCTCGCCAATACACAACCGACAAACTCTCCGGCTCAGCATCAGACTCATTCCTAATCCTCATCGTTATCAACGCCGTCGGCATCCCAGGCCGCATGATATCCGCCTTTCTCGCCGACCGACTCTTCGGCGCAATCCCCGTCTTCATACCCACAATCTTTGCCGCCTCACTATGTCTCTACCTCTGGTCACAGGTCTCCTCGCTCACAGGAATGTTCATCTGGGTCAGCATATTTGGCTACTTCGGCGCTGCGATACAAAGTCTCTTCCCATCATGCTGTGCGAGCTTGACACCGGATCTGAGTAAAGCTGGAACACGAATTGGAATGATCTTCTCGATCATTAGTTTTGTTGCGTTGACGGGGTCGCCGTTGGCTGGGAAGCTGATGCAAGCTACAGGCGGGAGTTATTTGGCGGCGCAGATTTGGGGAGGGTCGAGTATGGTCCTGGGGATGGGATTACTGTATGCTGCGAAAAGAGCTGAGGCACCTCACGCGGTCAATCATCTCGAAAGACAGGACTAGACTTTTATGCCAGGACCACCATTTTAAATAGAATTGCTTTACTATGCTCTATATTTTCCCTAAAAGCTAGACACTATGGATTTCTTATATAATCCCAGCAAAATCTGAAATCTTACTCTCAACCAGTTCACATAGGGGCCAGAAGTATTTTATGCTTGCACATGAAAGTTGATAATCGACTAGACTGGGGAAAACATCAACGCTGCAAAATACCCCAAGGTTCCTCAGTATTCTAAACTGAAAGCACCACAAACCTAACTATAATCAGTGGTATTTACTGATAGCAGTCAAATATGTCTGCCCAGACTCAGAAAGCTGTTGGCCATTATTCTTAGTCGGCAACCAGGCCTGACCGAGACCACCACCGTCAGTGTAACCATAAGCCATGATGTGCTCATTCTTCTCAAACAGATCAACGATATCCTTGATCCACTGGTTGATCTTGCCTTGATCAGAACAAGGAGTGAAGTTGTTCTGATCATAGACACATGCGAATTCAGTGACCCAGATGGGCTTCTTGTATGTGCTCCAGTAATAGTCGATATCCGCCTGAACACCGGTCATGTCAGGTTTGTAGATATGTACGGCGGTGAAGTCCCCAAGACTTGGCGAGACCCGCGGTGTTGAACTGTTTGAGCCACTTTTCATCTTTCTGCATACATATAGCGGGACTACCGAGGAGAGCGCCCTTGTTGCCGTGCGGAACAATCATTTGGTTCCATAGATTGACGGCGTCAGAAATCCCAAGTTAGCTGAGGTATCCTGGCCTGTGCAATCTGGCTCATTGAAACCAAGAAGATATTGAGGTGTGCTCGCGAGTTTCTGGAAACTAGCAAAGCGCTTGGCGTCTTCTTGTACGTTGTGGCCGCCGCCCCAAAGCATTGAGACACTGGCGACTCCGGGGACTGATGTCGGAGAGGGAGTCCAGTCGTACCACCAGCCCAGGTGGTCCTTCCAGAAGGGCACGGCACGGCCGCCCGCAGAACCAGCTTTCTTTCCACTAGGGATGAAAGGAGCTGCTCGTGAGTTGATAGAGTTCTCGATCGTGGGGTTGCCATGGCGTCGGCAATCGATGCCAGCACTACAGCGCTGTAAAGAGCGTTGGTTAAGAACATCGTCAAATCCCCAAATGGTAAGGACGGTTTCAAGCATAAGCAAAGAGCGATTGAAGTTGATTTAACGAATGAAAGACTTGTTAGAAGGAGTGACAAGCCTTTTAATGCTTGGAGACAGCTTTGCTGGAATCGCCAGCATGCACACAAAAAACGATCACAACAAGGTTCTTGATCCTATAAAGTGGTCTTCGTCTCAAATATATTTCCCTCAACCTCAGCTTGCCACCATTCTCCAAGGTTCCTATCGGCGATCCCGTAACAACACTGACGTATACTTTGAACTAGACGAGACAGGTCGTGCAATTGAGCACTCTATAAATGACTTAGTGTTCTACTCTACAGCTGTCTTACGGCTGCGGCGACTGATCGAGTTATTGCATTGCCTCTGCATTGAAGTCTTTAGTAGATGAAAACAGGACCTACAGAGTAGAAAGGCCCGAACTCCGGCTTTCCTTTCTTCGTTTTAGCCGCACTCTAATATCCGCACAAAGATGACAACACAAGGAACTCGGTGTAACTCGAGCATATCATGTCAACATCTCAAGTCAAGCAGCTTCTGTAGCTGAGAGCTTTCACTCGCCGTTACATGAACCTGGTATCTGCAAAAAGCTTAATACTTCCGAACGAACGATTCCGAAGTGTCGGTAATGGTATTTGGCACTCTGGTCGGCCCGACTTGCGGGCAACTTTATTCAGTTTGCCGATTTGACCATATATACTACTAAGGTCGGGTGTTTTACAACTATTTCAGCCCCAAGCTTTAACCAGCTGACATAGTCCAGGAACCTAGTACGAATTAATGAGACTAAGATCGTCCTCGCGCTGGGCTTGTTTCGAAACAAGCGCGGTAAACAACCTGTTTGCATCCCAGGATGTTGTTTCATGCATGAGGTAGCAGATTAAAGGCTCGCATAGGCTCGGAACACCTTCCCAGACTATCATACTACGATTTCCAGGGATACCAGTAATCCTAGCTAAGTCCTTCCAAAAGTACCACGCTAAGGAGTAAGTTATTCATATAGATAATAGCCGCAGCCTACAAGCCCACTAGACTAACAGTATTACCATACTAGCAACGAGCTTCCGCTATTCAGGGGGCAGATATAATATTGGACTGAACTGACACGTACTACCAAACTATGTTCAGTAGGTAGTGTCATGTGACGAATCTAATGCTTACATCCTCGTTCAAAAGTATATCCAGCTTGTGAGTTGTTATCACGAGGGCCGAGTGTAGAGCCTGTATTCCATGCTACCTCGGCCTAAGACTATGGCCCTGGGAGTGCTTGGAAAATAACCCAGCTACAGATTGAGCGCCGAGTTGATACCCAACTAAGTCTGGTAGTAGTTACAGCCTAGAAACGTATGACTCTAGCGATGGAGTTGACACTGATCGATATTTATTCCGTATTGTGCAAAACTCATGACTGGAAGCCACTCGTGCATAAGAGGAAGTCTCTGTCCCTTGAGACGAAATCCAATTTTCGATTTCAAAATGTAAGAAATTTAGAGTTACTCGCTGTCAAGTATAACATCCTCTAGATTTGGGATATCTAGTGGCAGAAGTGAAAGCCACGAGATCGCATCGAGAGATTCCCTCCTTCCTTGGACTGTCTTATTAGTATGCTCTTGGACTTGGCTTGATCTGGCGCGCAAAAATGCCGGATTTGCCAATATGAAACTGCAGTCATGGACTTGGGAACGAATTCTCACTACTATGAATTCGAGACAGAGGCGTAAATTCACTTCTAACGCCATCTACTGACATGAATGTAACTCCAAACTCCTATGTTGTAATTTTTTCATGACTCCCAAAACGCCCTCCTAGTTCGCTTCACTTCGAAGCCAAGGAACAATTCCCCCTCTGCTCAACGTCTTCTCAACTAACGCTGCAGTAACCTCATCCAATCCTGCAGCTTTAGAACGCTCTAACCACTCTTCAACACTAATTGTCTCAATCTTGCCATGTTCCGCTTCAAGGTACGACGGTAGATCCTCCACAGAGATCTTCTCCGTGCCGCAGTGATGCTTGTACGCTACTCTATCCTGAGTCTCGTAGATGGAGCTGGCAATGCCGGCAGCCACAATGTCCACGGGAACAAAGTCAAAGCAACCACTCCACGAAGCCAAGTCAGGGAGTGATGCTGTCTTGACAGAGTAATGGAAAATGTTCTGCATAAGGTCTGCCTTGGGAGCATTTGGGCCCGTGATATTAGATGGGCGGTGGATCCAGACCGGAAGGTTATATTGGTTGGCATACTTCTCTAGTATAACTTCTGAAGCCCACTTCGAAGCAACGTAGCCAAGTGAGCCATCAGTAGGAGGTATAGAGTCCGCAACGGAAACCTCGTCAAGACCGTCTTGGCCAGTAAGTTGCACGACACCACCAGTTGAGACGAAGTGCACTGGGATCCTTTGCGGAATCGCCATTCGTGTAAGCTCCCTAGACGACGATACATTCGAGCGCTGCAAGGACTGATATGTCTTGAGGAAAGAAACATCAGCGCCGTTATGAATGATTCGATCGACTGTATTGGAAAGTTGATCAAACTGCTCTTGAGACAGACCGAGTCGTGGCAAGGATAGATCTCCTGGGTGGCACGCGACTCGCGAAGATGAAAACACTGGATCGCTCGTGTTGGAGGAAGACCGGACAGCAAGACAGTGGACCTTGGATACGCGCTTGTCTTGGAGCAAAGACTTGAGGATCGAAACACCCAAGAATCCAGTTGCACCAGTGAGAACGACCTGAAGACCATTTGTCGACTCGGAAGGGCGTGGCTCTTGGGCTCCAACAATGTTCGGGTCATCTTCAATGCGAGTCTCTTCATCCCAATCAATTGACATTGTAGTAGCTCCTTGAGTCGTAGAGCCATCGATCTTCGCAGCCATCTCTCCAAGAGTACTCGCTTGGAAGAGATCAAAGACAGAGACGGTAACTCCGAATTCGCGCGTGATGTACTCCCTCAAACTGACGATACGAAGGGAGTTGCCCCCTGCAGAAAAGAAGTCCGTGTCTGGGCTAATAGCCGCATCAACAAACGGCAGGGCCTTGAGCCATCCTAGCTTGAGCTTCTCTTGAGTCTCAGTGAGGGGCTTATCAACGGTATCCTCGTCATGAGGAACATGGAGAGCGTCAAGAGCATATTGATCCAACTTGCCAGAAGCGTTCATGGGAAGCTTGTCGATGGAGATGATTCTGGCAGGTTTCATGTATCGCGGAAGGGATAGCTCCTCCAGAAGCTGCTTCAGATAGCCTTTCTCAACTGATGGACGGTTGGACTGGGAAAGGATGACGAAGGCAACAAGATATGCACTGTCTCCTTCACCACGAAGTGAAACAGCCGCTTCGGGGATTTTACCATCAGAGGCCTTGACGATAGTGCTGGCAATATCTTCGAGCTCAATTCTGAAACCTCGAAGCTTGATCTGAGAGTCACCAGCGATACGCCCAAGGAAGCAGAGACGCCCGTCCGACAGAAACCTGGCCTTGTCACCTGTACGGTACATTCGAGTCCATCCGCGAGCAACATCTTCAGGTGGTGCGAAAGGATCAGGGAGGAACTTGGCTTGTGTCAGATCCTGTCTGTTGAGGTATCCAAGGGCGACACCAGCACCGCCGATCACCAATTCACCAGCGAGTCCAGGACGAACAGGCTGCATTTTCTGATCCAATATGTAGCAGGAATAATTGGGCAAAGCACACCCGATGCTTGGATTGTGAGTATCGTGCAGAGTATCACCAAGCTCATTTGAACCACAGGTGGCGATAATAGTAATCTCGGTAGGGCCGTAACCATTGCAAAGCTCAAGATTCCTCAAGCCGAGTCTCTTGAACTCACGGGTAACACGGGTTGTCATTGCTTCCCCAGCGAGTGATGCATGTTCCCAGTCGACGCATTGCCTCAAGTACTCATAGCCATGATGAATCACCGATAATGCGAGTGTAGGCGTCATGAAGGTGTGGGTGACTTTCTCATCCAGCATTAACTGCGCAAGTTGCATAGGGTCTTTGCGAGTCTCACTGGATGCAACGATCAGAGTTCCCCCGAGCATGATGGCAAGGGTCATCTGGGTAAGCGACATATCAAAGCCAAGAGGTGCCTGTTGAAGCATGCGACACTTGTTCAAATTGTTGTATTGGATGAAACCATCAAAGTGGTATACAAGACTGGCATGAGCCAAAGCCACGGCTTTTGGAACACCCGTTGTACCGCTTGTGTAGAAGATGTAGCCCATCCCATCTCCTCTTGCTCGGTTGTCCAGACGAAAGGTGTTGGAAGGATCGGGCTTGATAGTGTTCACGTTGATCACTTTGGCGCTCGTCTCTAGTTCAGGGGACGTTGTTGCAGTTGAGTCATCAATGAGAAGTACATCGGGTTGGCAATCGTCAACCATAAGTTGGAGACGCTTGATCGGGTTCTGGGCATCGAGAGGTACGTATACACCGCCGATTTCAGCAATGGCAATCAGAGTGGGAAGGATGTACATGCTGGGCTCACAGTATACACCCACCCGTGAATCCTGCTTAGCCCCTGCTTCGACAAGGGTAATAGCAATCTGGTTGACCAAAGCCTTGAGCTGACACCAGGTGAGAGCTTGTCCCTTATCTGTGGCGAGGGCAGTATCGTCAGGATGTTTGACGACACATTCCTCGAAGTAGTGGCACAACGTCTCGAGACGAGGAGATGCGATCCTTTCTCCCCTGCCAAGGGTCAATGCCTTGTCAATCTGCTCGGCTGTAGGCTTGCAGAGCTGGCCTACGGTCCGAGAGGGCTCCGAGGTAAAGAGAGCTAGTTTATGTACGTAGTCGTCAAGAACAAAGCTCAACTCGCTTTCAGAATAGAGGTACTCTTGTGTCTTGACGCTGATAGAAGCGGACCCATCATGGTAGGTCTCAATGTCAAAGGTCAGGTCGTAAGGGTTGTTCGCGTCCTTGAATGCCGCAAGCTGGGCTTGGCAATCTGCCAATGGGACCTTCTGAGTAGAGCCCATCTTGTAGTTCAAAACGACCTGGAAGAGAGGGCTGTGGGTTGTGGAGCGGGGAAGCTTCATCTCATCAAGAAGGACGTCGAAGGGGATGTCAGAGTGCGAAAGAGCGCTGTTGGCCTTGGACTTAGCGTTGGCGACCAAATCCGCCACAGTTTGCGAGGACGACAGTTTCAGTCGCAGAGGCAAAAGATTGACAAAGAATCCAACAGTATCAATATGTGTAGCATCGTTCTTGTTGGCATCAGTAATACCAATGCACAGATCCTTAACTGAAGCGAGATCAGAAAGGACAACCTGGAGAGTTGCAAGATGAATATGGAACGGCGTGACATCAAGACGCCTAGCAACAGCCTTGATGCTTTTGCCCTGATCAATAGACAGAGTTCTCTCGAGTGCTCGTGTAGTGTAGTCCGTAAGGGGGATGCGTGTCATCGTCTCGGCAAAATCGAAGATGGGTAGGGTCGGTGGAAGCCCCTCCAGTTCGGATCTCCAGTAGCGGAGAGTAGAATCCGGGACTTTAGCTGCCTTCTGAGCAATAGCGAAGTCAAGGTAGTCTTGCCGCTTGCTTGAAAGGGTCTCACCAGCGTAGGCCATGGCTAGGTCACAAACCATGATCTGAGCGCTGTAACCATCGAGGGCGATGTGATGGAAGCCGAAGATAAGATCGAACTCGCCGTCATCGTCTGGGACAATAACAGCTTTGACGACATTGCCACTCTCCAGATCATATGACATCTCTTGCATGGCCTTGTACTCGGTCTTGGCAGTTGATTGGTGCTTCTGCTGTAGCCTAAAGCTAGAGTCCTTGAGCACTGCTTGTGTGGGTAGATCAGTGTCGGGATCGATGAAGAACGATGTACGGAGGGATTCATGACGATGGATCACCTGTCGGAAGGCCCTTTCCAGGTCATGCAGTCGCAGAGGACCACTGATGTGATAGTGCATGGTGACGTTGTACGTGCTATGGTCTCGGAGGAACTGTTGAAGGAACCACAGGCGTTCTTGAGCGAAGGACAAAGGGCCGGAGCGATCAATCTTTGACTGAATAGATGTCTCGTCGTCAACACCAGCATCGCTGGTAACCTGGGTTGAGTTTGGGCTGTTGCGAGTGGTGAAGGGCTCGTTCTCAGTGGGCGAGGCTGAAGACACCGCCGTCGACGTCTCAACAACATTGAGAATCTTGATGGCCTGGAAGAGTTAGGTTTAGGACTAAGATAGCAAAAGGGTACAGGATCAAGCATACCTGTTTGGTGACTTCAGTCTTGGGCTCGGTGTCTCCGGAAAAAGTTGGTAAGTGAGAGACGACAGTAGAGCAAAGCTCAGTGATGGACGCGGTGTTAAGAATCTCTAAGACAGGAGTATCGACTTCAAGTTCCTTGAGAAACCAAGATCTGATCTCCGCAGCCACAAGGGAGTCTACGCCTAGGCCGAGCAGTGACTGTGACGTTTTGACAGAGCCGGCTTCAGCTTGAAGTAAGCGCTCAAGCTTGGTGCAAAATTCCTCTTCCACAACGGCGAGGATCTCGGCAGTTCCCTTGGCTTCCGAAAGACGCTGAGAGATGGACACTTTGGTGGTTGATGCACGCTCTTGGCGTTCTTCCCCCAGCGTATGATGACAAAAACGCATGTTGTCTCGCCAAAAGTACTTTTGGGCCTCAGGTTCCAAGCTGAAACGGTTGAGACCAGTGATGAGCTCAGGTGCATGAGTTGAGCTGGGCTGGCCGACGAGAATGGCCTGAGAAAACATGTTGATAAGATCAGTCTCAGAAATGGCCATGTAGTTGGAGCTACGCAAGGTAGCCTCATAAGCTCCCGTAGAAGAGACGTAACCAACGCCGAGAACCATGCCAATGTGCATGACTGAAGCAGCGAGGCCCTTTGCACGCCGCTGTTCAGCAATGGCGCTCATGAAGAGGTTAGAGGCAGCATAGTTGGCTTGACCACGGTTGCCGACAACACTGGCCAAAGAAGAGAACATGATGAAGAAGTCAAGCTTCTGGTCAAGGAGAAGTTCGTGGAGGTTCTGGGTACCCTTGACCTTGGGTCCAAAGACCTTAGTGAAGTCGTTGACCTTGAGCTCAGTGAACGTTCGATCAGACAAGAGTAAGGCAGCATTGGCAGTACCACAAATTGGCGGCATCTCCTTGACGATTTGGTCATAGGCTTGCAATAAAGCCGCCTTGTCACTGACATCAGCCTGGTAGAGATTGACTTGAGCGCCTTGAATGCGAAGCTCTTTGAGCCACACTTGATCAATAGCAGCCACGTTGCGAGTGGTCAAGGCAAGATGGCGAACGCCGCAAGAGACCATCCATCTACAGAGCGCTTTGCCGAGACCTCCAGTGCAGCCAATAAGAAGATACGTCTTGTCGGAGCGGAAGAGCCGACTGCCCTCAAGAGGCTGCACAACCGCGGGGATCGTTGTGTCGGCAGAGAATTTGACTACGGTGGCATAATTATTGATTGATGCTCGCATGTTGGCAAGATCAGACAGCTTGACAACAGGTGCATCCCCACAAAGCTCAAGAGTCGACCGACTGGCGTCCCGAACACCGTGGATGATAGGATCATTCACACCCTGAGAGGCGTTACCGAGGATGTCTTGCAGCTGGTGGAACTTGCAATGGGTCGGAAGACATCGGCGTAGAGGTGAATCGACAATGCTGTAGTCCTTGCCCGAAAGGTCAATGACGGCCTTCGTATATTCAGGCATGATATGTTTGACAAGGCGCTCTGGCGCAAGAGCGTGGATGAACAATGCGTCAGTAGACCTTTCCCTGCTGCTCTCCGACGTAGTCAAGATGACATTGAGGTCAAGCTCTGCCGCTTTCCACTCAAGAGCTGCACCCAAAAATTCATCTGACTCATGGATAAGGACAGTGGCCCCAGCTTCAAAGTCGCTCAAGAGTCTATCAGCAGTGATTGCAAGGGCTGTTTTACGCAGTAGGTCAGCAGCACCAATCTCGCTAGACGACAGATCCCAGACAAAGAATGGAGGCACTGAGACCTTGGACCTGTTCACATCAGACATGGCGAGTACTCTGGTCTGAGGTTGAGAGTCTGTGTAGCCATAGCATAGATAGCCCGAGGATCTGGTGCCGACTTGGAAGGGGAATAGAAGAGAATGGGTAACCGTGATGCCGACAGGAGGCGAGGAGACGGACACAGGAATACAAGGAACGGGGTCAACGATAACAAACTGACTGGATCGCTGCTGGATCTCGATGGTGTCCCCGTCAAGAGTCTTCGGAGATCGTATTGTCATCTTACTGGCATTGAGCTGGTTATTGAGCGCCTCGTCGGACTTGACCCGAGGAATGAACCACTTGTCCTCTCTGAGAACGAACTCAGCTTCAATCGACCAAACCAAATCGTCAGATTTGAGTGATGCCCGATACACAAGCCGGAGGAATGCCTCAACCAGAAGAGATGCGGTCACTTGACTGACCCGGCCTTCGATGTCAACATGCTGCAGATTAATGTGAGGGTACTCAGATGCCAAGCTGCGACACATTCCTATGGACATGTTTGCAAATGGCTCATCCCTTTGGCACCCTCTGGAGACCCAGAGGACTTGTCGAGATTCGTTGATGAGCCTCTGTACACCTCGAAGCTTGTCACTCGTCAAGTCCTTGAAGATTGGTTCATCAAGGTCTTCTAGAACCAAGGCTGACCGGGCCTGGATGTTGGAGGAAGCCAACTCCTCAAAGCTACCAACATGGTGAATGACAGGTTGGGACGCACCATGGCTTATCTGATGTATGATGGCTATGGCATCTTTGCCAATATCTCGGAAGCACCCACCGACGACGGTAATGGATTGAGATGAGAGCCAATCACTGCATGCAAGTCGTGGCTGCCTCAAAAGCTCAATCCTGTCATCGACAGCCTGTGACAGCATGACCGAAGTCATGTACTTCTCGGCATCAACAAAGTCATTTACCGTCTTGTCAACACCAGAGAATCCAGTCTGCTTCAGCAGCGCGTCCCACCTAGATACTGGGATCGTAGGTCCATAGCGACGTCCATCATCACCTCCGAGCCACCAGCCTGAAAGACCGGACATCATGAGTTTTACACGCACGATGTCGCTCGTAACTTCGAGGAGCAGTAGCTGACCGCCAGGTTTGAGTAGCTTGCGGGTGTTTTGCATAGTGACAGCAAGAGATTTGGTGGCATGAAGAACGTTAGAAGCGATGATGAAGTCATAGTGGCCCTCAGGGAACCCTTGCTCAGTTGGGTCACTCTCAATGTTGAGGGGCTTGAAGATCATCTTGTCAGCCCAGCGATCAAAAGCCTCTGCAGCAGCCTCAAAGAAGCCAGTCGAGATATCAGTGAAAGTGTAGGTCTCGAAGGCTGTCCCCAGGGATTCCATGATGCCCTTGGTCGCACCGCCAGTTCCAGCGCCGATCTCAAGAATGTTCATACGGGGATACCGATGAGCAATCTGCTTGGAGATTCGCCCGAGGTAGACGTTTGCTCTCTCGAAACCTAGGCCGAGCTTGTAGATGCGGTTCAGCATGTCATCCTTGACCATGTGCTCTAGCATAGTAGTCTGCTTGCGTACGACTGAGGGAAGGTTCTCTCCCACGGCTTGGATAAGCTGCAGGTCGATGCGCCCAGGGAACCTGGCAGACTGTTGCATGAGCCAGTCCCTTGAGTCGCTGGACCACTCAGTCTTGATAGTGGCATGCTGACCAGACTGGATCAAGGGGAAGAGATGGTCGATCCACTCAAAGATGCGCTTATAATGCCAGTCGAAACCCGAAACTTCTTCGCGACCAACAGCATTGTTAAGTTCTCGAAGATAAAAATACGAAAGACGCTCACAAAGATCAACAAGTTCAAGATCAGATGCAGTATCTTGGTCTTGGGTATCTGACTGCGCAATGCCACTCGCAATGTCAGCCTCCCACTCAGTTTTTGTGTAGAGCTCCTTAGCGTTGCTAGGCCCAGGCCGAAGGAGAGATGTGCACGTCAATCCCTGTAGCTGTAGGACAGGCTGGCCTTGGGGAGATTGGAAAATGTCCATGTCGGCGGTGAGCTCCCGCTCATTTGTGTTGGTCAAAAACGAGTCGATCACCAAGTCCTCGCCATGGCGCAGGTGGCTGGTGTTGGCAATACGAAGGCTTCGGAAGAAGGTAGGGACAAAAGGAGCTTGGAGGTTCCCATCATCGGGCCAACAATAGGCAGCAAAGATTGACTGGAAGGCGGCATCCAAAAGAGCAGGGTGAATTACTGCCGGAAAGTCAGGGACAACTTGACATGCGTGGGCAGTTGCCAGACCCAACTGGCGATCAATGCTCTTAAGCTGCTTGAACTCGTCCGTGTACTCAAGTCCAATTTTGGCCAGAGCACTGTAGAATCTCTCCATGTCAACGGATGTAAGTGAAGCAATTGGCTGGCTCCGCGAAGGCAGACGAGCAGCGTCATCCGAGGAGCTAAAATCCACCCGGAGTTGCCCCTTTGCATTACACTTCCAGCTATCATCCCGTCCACTCATTGGCGTAAACAAGGTCCAACTGGCCGTGGCGAAAGTCGTCTCATTTCTCTCAACCTGAAGAGTGAAAACAGTCTCCAGAGCTTGAGAGCCTTCAGTCAACTGGATGGCACTCAGGATAGAGACATCGGACAGCTCAATGAGCTGGATCTCCTTGGTCGCATCGATAGCTCGTGCAGCTTCCATGGCCATAACTAAGTATCCAGCTGCTGGGTACACAACTTGCCCTTCGACTTTGTGACCTTCCAGCCAAGGAACATCATCGAGTCGGAGATAGTTGATCCATCGCATGCTGTCAGCGGTATCCTCAACAGAACGGGCACCTAGAAGGGGATGAGGAGGCTGAGTGCGCTGCCGGTAGTTCAGCGACTTTCGGGATTCCCTCCAGAAGGATTGTGTATGATCCCATGCGTACGGCGGAAGTCCATCTGCCATAGTTGTGATTGATGGGGAGAAGGCTTGGCTATATGCAGTAAAGTCGACAGCAGACTTGCCCAGGTAAGACCAGAGGAAGCCAAGTGAGTCGCTCAGGGCCTCAACGTCGTGAACGTTTCTGGTCACTGTACCCTGATACGGCAATGGAGATCCAGTAGCGCGCTTGTATGTCTGGTTGAAAGGACCCTTGAGGGCTGGGTGAGGGCCGACCTCCAGAGCCACATGACAGGTTGGGCTAGCCTCCGCGACGAGCTCTGAGGCCACCGAGAAGAGAACTGGGTTCACCATGTTCTCAACCCAATACTCGTCACAGAGTGCCTCGCCATGCAGAGAGGCGGTGATGCGTTCGCCCAAGACACTGGAGTACCACTCCACAGAATCGTCGCCAGGGAGAGACTTCACACCAGCAGCTTGTAGCTTGTCAAGGTATGGCTGAGCACAGGGATTCATGTGATGAGAGTGATAGGCGGTGTCAACCTTGAGGATGCGAGAAAATGTACCTTGCGCGTCCAATAAGGCCTTTGCATCATCAATGCTAGCCTTGTCACCAGAGAGAGTAGTGCTAGTGGGGGCATTACTGGCAGCCACATCGACAAGGCCAGCGAAATTCTCCTCACAGAAAGTAGAGGCTTCCTCATATGAGAGACCCACTGCTATCATGGCTCCCGTCTGTCCATTCTCTCCGCCAGCGAGCTTGGCACAAACACCCCGAAGGTATGCTACCCGAATAGCATCAGTCGCACATAGGAAGCCAGCAGTGTAAGCAGCTGTGATTTCTCCTGAAGAATGACCAATAACACAGCTGAATGTTATACCAGCCTTGCGTAGCAACTCAACTACCATTATCTGGACCGCAGTGCAGAGCGGTTGTGAAATAGCTGCTTCGCCAAGACGAGAGAAGTCTTTATCAGCCATGATTTGCTCAGTGAGGGTCCATGTAGGAGGCTCTGCTAAGCTCGCCAATGATTCCTCCAAGGACGCCATCACGGCGCGAGCAAAAGGAGAGGCCTTGAGAATCTCTCGTCCCATGGTAGGCCATTGCGCGCCTTGACCAGTGAAGACACCCAATATACGAGGAGGCTGACCCGGCGGGACAGTCTGGCTGATGAACGGCAGCACAGCATTCTCAGCTGTGGCGTCTCTCAACTTTTGCTGAAGGCTCTGTAGGCCATGACCAGAGAAGTAGGTTCGAAGGGGAAGTTGTGATCGTCTCTGTGCCAGTGTGGAGATGATCCTATCGACCTCGCCTTTTTCGTTATGCTCAATTGCCTCTGCAAAGTGTGCAATTTGCTTCCGTAATGAGAGATCCGAGTTGGCAGAGAGGACAAGCGGGGTAGAAATAATGCCGTGAGCCGGACTGGCTTCCGTATGAGCGTTGTTAAATTGCTCGATGATGGCGTGAACATTGGTTCCACCGAAACCAAAGGAGTTGACGCTTGCACGTCTGGGAGATCCAGGAGCCAGCTTAGGCCATGGTTTAGACTCGGTGGGGAGCCTCAAGTTGGAGACGTAAGGCTTGAGGGCAGGGTTCAAAATCTCGAAGAGCTGGTTGGGAGGAATAATTCCTCTTTTGACAGCCTCGAGAGCCTTTATCAGGCCGGCAAGACCAGCACATCCTTCGAGATGGCCGATAGCTGTCTTGACTGAGCCTACGTACATGGGCTCAGGGACGACATTTCCATCAGTGAAGAAGGCTTCGTGAATGGCACGGGCCTCAAGAGGATCACCAGCAGGTGTACCTGTCCCATGGGCCTCGAAGAATTGACAACGGTCTTTGAAGAAGTCAAGACCGGCATTCCTGTAAGTCTGTCGAATTAGGGCTTTCTGTGCCTCCGGACTTGGTAATGTGATACCGTTCGTTCCTGTGAGTGGTTAGCAAAATGAATATCTTATTTGTGATAATGTCTCAACTTACGTCCGTCAGAATTGACTCCAATCTCCCTAATGACGCCTTGAATATGGTCTCCGTCTGCCAACGCTTGGGACAGTGTTTTCATCATGATGGCTGCTACACCCTCGCCTCTCGCGTATCCGTTGGCAGAAGCATCCCACATCCTACTACGTCCAGTTGGGGACAGCATGTGCAGCTTGGACTCAGAAATCATCATTTCTGGACCCAGGATAAGATTCGCGCCTCCAGCGCAGGCGATTTTGGAGACACCGTTGCGAAGGGCTGTAACAGCATCGTAGACTGCAACGAGACTGGAAGAGCACGCCGTATCAATGGTCATAGATGGCCCCTTCCAGTCAAACAGATAAGAGATTCGGTTGGAGAGAATACTGCGAGCAGTACCGGTAGCCATATACTTGGGCATATCTTGGGGATCACGCATGAGCATTTCATGGTAATCACCCGTCATACATCCAACGTATACAGCGGTATCAGATCCCTTGAGGTCTTCCATAGGCAGACCAGCTGCCTCCGTTGCCTCATAAACAGCTTCAAGCAAGAGCCGTTGTTGAGGATCCATAGCCTCAGCCTCACGGGGATTAATCTTGAAAAATGAGGCATCAAACACTCGGATGTCCTCAGACAGGAGATATGCCTTCTTCACATCGGTGCAGCCATTCTTGTCACCATTGGTGCTGTAAAAGGCATCTACATTAAACCTATCGTTGGGAATACGGGACTGGACGTCTCGCTTCTCACACAGGAGGTCCCAGAGCTTGGAGGGGGTGTTGGCGCCGCCCGGAAAGCGGCAAGAGGTGCCAATGATGGCTATGGGCTCTTTGGGGAGGGATTGATTGTCAGTCATGATTGAAATAACTGTCCGAATTCGTGTTGAACTTGTTGGTAGTGAATGATGAAGAAAGAAGCGACTAATACGATACTGTTCAGGATATCACAGTCGTTGATATTGGATTTGTTGGTATAAGTGCCTGTGCAATGTCACTAATGTTCACATCCACAGCAGTGCATTGTACTACGTATCTTGGAAAACACTTTTTTGGGCTTCCTAAATTAGACTTCGACATGGCCCCCATGAACCCATACCTTGAAAAGTTGTAATGGCTGAATGAACTATGTGCCTGAGCTGATCAAGGGGTGTATAGGAGTGAGTTACGGCCGAAAACTGCTGGAGGTCCCACTCCAGCCCTCCAAGTCCCATTGATTAAGGTCGTACTCCTATCCCGTCACGAGGCATTTTCATCATGTAGGCAAGCGTCTGTCTGACGCTGTCATCACCTCGTCCCCATATCCACCGTGCTTCAGGGTTTAAATCCTTCTACATGGAGGCTTAGATGAGATCAGACATGTTGAAAGACGGGGGCGTATAGAGGCTTGCTGGAACGGGCCGATTTACCCGTGCGTGGCCTCATTTGACCACACGCCCATGAAATCTGACATGACATGTTACTGGTCAAGTAAAAACGTGGAGGTGTATGGGGTTGCTTGAAAAAACATCCAAACCGAACGACACGGGATCACCCGGATGGCGCCGCTAACCGCTTGGCTTAGCCTAAGTTAACTTCCTTTGATCCTTACGAAGTTACGCCATTTCAAGCAGGGGGTGGCTTTTGCTTTTGCTTTTCTCTGTCAAAAAGACAGCCCAATTGAGCAAATTCCATCAGCCCTAGCTTTCCTCGTAATTTTGGAAGCTAGCGTGAGCTAGGTACATCTACACAGCCTTATCAACGTCCATGCCATCCAGTCCATGCTTGAGGCATACATGTCGATGCCCCTAGAAGCGTTCCCTCTCTTTTCCTCTCAATCAAGTTCCAATTACCCATCATGCACAAAGTCTTTGCCTCAGATTTCTTCAACTTTGAATTCCTTCGTCTCCTTGGCACTGTTCCCTTCCAAGGAGCAGAGGTCGGCGAGTGCCTGACCACCGCGGGGCGCATCAAAGATGGTGATCCTGAGAGTTGGTATCGCGCCTGGCGTGACCAGGCAGACAAGGCACAAGCTCTAGCAGAAGAGTCCGCTGCTGTCGGCGATAAAACTGGTGCTTGCTGGGCTTATATCCGTGCTGCCAATTATTGGCGGGCCAGCGAGTTTCTGCTGCACTGCACCCCCGAGGATCCGCGCATCTTGGCTTCTTCAAAGGCCAGTGTGAATGCATTTGACAAAGGCTGGGTTCTTCTAGATGCCACTGTCAAGACCTTTGAGATCCCTTACGAGAAGGATCTCAAACTGCCTGGTAGACTCTATCTTCCTGCTCCGCATCACAAGCTACCTGGCAAGATTCCCGTCGTGCTTCAGACTGGAGGCTTTGACTCTACCCAGGAAGAGCTTTACTTCTATGGTGCTGCTGGTGCTCTTCCCCGAGGATACGCCGTCTTCAGCTTTGATGGGCCCGGTCAAGGCCTTCCCCTACGTGTTGGGAAACTGAAACTCCGCACTGACTGGGAATACGTCGTCAGCCAAGTCCTGGACTTTGTCACAGATGACGTAGCTCCAGAGTATGATCTTGATCTGGAACGTCTAGCCATCTTTGGAGCTTCCCTCGGCGGCTACCTGTCACTACGTGCGGCAGTAGATCCCCGAATCAAAGCGTGCGTCTCTTGTGACGGGCCTCTGGATCTATTCGAGATAACCCGCAGCCGCATGCCGCCCTGGTTCATCAACGGTTGGCTATCCGGTTGGATAAGCGATGGGCTCTTCAACTGGGTAGTAGGTGGTCTCACTGCCGTGAACTTTCAGATTGCATGGGAGTTTGGGCACGGCAAATGGGCTTTTGGGGTTGAAACGCCGGCAGATGTGCTACGCGTCATGCAGCAGATCTCACTCAAAGGCGGATACCTGTCCAAGATCAAGTGCCCCACGTTGATAACTGGCGCTGCGGATTCCTTTTACTTCACGCCAGATATCAACGCCAACCTCATATTCAAGGGGCTGACGGCTTTGGGACCCAATGAGAAGCATTTGTGGATTGGTAAGGGGGTTGAAGGTGGAGGGCTGCAGGCCAAGATTGGAGCTTTAGCAGTTGTTCACCATAAGATGTTTACGTGGTTGGATAGTACCTTTGCCATCAAGCGGGATGTATTGTAGCTTACTCGTGCCCATATTTCGTAAACTAAGTTTGGCCTAAACTTGAAAGTCTTCGCTGTGTACGTACCTACGGGCTTTGGCATTTACTGGTAGGTTTCAGTAGCACAAATCAAATAGCAGCTAATGAAATATAAGTGGGCGAACTGCCGGAATTCCGCTCATCAGCTTACTTGCATCTAGCCGAATCTCCGTTATGTACCCGCTACGTCCTACCGTCGTCTGTGCACATTATAGTAAGCACTAGCCGAGAGCCGAGAAAAGCGAAAAACAAGGAGGGGAGAAGGTTCAGGACTCAAGAAGATCGTCTAATGCACGCATTGTGGAGTAATGGATGCACATCTGCAAACTCGCCAAACTCCATTACTTAATTAAGGATGCGTTCTTTTCTGATGTGGTGAGGTCAGATTTCTTACGGTAGTTGCTATCAGCCCATCAAAATCCTTCGGCAGCGGACTTCGCCAAACAGCACAACATCGGAACCGAGGGACTAAGCTTGGCCGATGATTCTTAAGATCAATCATCAGATTTTTAAGAGGATGCTTATCAGCTATTCTTATGTAGTCCACCTCTCTGAGTAGACTGCAGAACACAACAACGTGAACATCAAATTAACAGACAAAATGACTTCATTTGGAGCTCTTTACACGTATATGCCTAATGCGAGAGTTTTCAAGGTAATTATGTCTTTATCTAATCTTTTCCAGTTTGACTAACTCTTTGCTCAGATCCTCGCTGCAGCAAAACTCAACAATCTCACCATCGAGATTCCTGCTTATCAACACGGCGTGACCAACAAGTCAGCAGAGTTCCTCTCGAAATTCCCAGCTGGAAAGGTTCCAGCATTTGAGGGCCCCGACGGCTTCTGTCTCGTG
Organism: Fusarium denticulatum; assembly: GCA_013396175.1. Lineage (NCBI taxonomy): Eukaryota > Fungi > Ascomycota > Sordariomycetes > Hypocreales > Nectriaceae > Fusarium > Fusarium denticulatum. Next base: position 102,901 of record JAAOAK010000071.1, on the reverse strand, counting down.
GAATCTGACGCTATCGCCCAGTATGTAGCCCAGTCAGGCCCTCAAGCAAGTCAGCTGCTTGGCCAAGACGCCATGAGTTCCGCCAAGATCAGACAATGGATCTCTTTCTTTGCTGAAGAGATCTACCCTACTGTCCTTGACCTTGTTATGTGGCGGGTAGGGCTAGGAGCATTTGATAAAACTACCGAAATGAAGGCACTGTCTCAGCTGGTATATGGTTTATCGGTACTCGAGAAGCACCTGAACAGTGGTCCCTTGCTTACTGGAGATAAATTGACGCTTGCTGATCTTACTGGTGCTTCTACTCTCTTGTGGGCTTTCATGCACATAATTGATGAGCCCATGAGGCAGCAGTATCCTAATGTTGTCGCTTGGTACTTGAAGGTTGTTCAAAACGAGGAAGTTGAGGAAGTTTTTGGGAAGCCTAATTTCATCGAGAAGAGACATGTTGGGGCTAATTGATGTCGATTTGGCAAATTAATGTAGGAATATCTTCAGTCTTGAGGGTCATTCCAAGACTAGTCTTGCGCTACATCATGTTGCATTTGAGTAAGTGTGTAAGCGAATGCAACTGAAGTTTAGAGAAACATCACTTAGAATATTAAGAGACAAATATAAATAACACAAAACAAAAAATTTATCTAGTTAGGTAGGATATACAATGATAATAATCAAGGCCCTAGATGAAACATGATCTTGAAGAATTTCATCCCGTAAGAAGAGGTGCAAGGCCAAACGAGCGATCTTCGAAGTTGAGAACAAGATACTTCCTCTTGAGGAATGCCCTACCTAGAAGAACAACTCTAGCGTCTCCGTTCTCTGTGCGCCCGTATTTCCAAACATTGACATTAAGATAGCAAACAGACCCAGGCATGTCTGTCAGCTTGGTTACATAATCACCTGGAGAAATCGTGTACTTCCTCCGACCGTCGAGTTGATACACCAGATTAGGATATTCGTCTAAACCATCACAAGCAACGGTGTACCAATCCTGGTTTGCCGTGTTGTAGCCCGATGATCCCTGCTGTTGAATGTTCTGCACGATTGCCTTGGATGCGAGTTTGGCACTTTTGATGTGTCGGACCAGGTACTTGTACCCGTTCAGAGACAGGGGTGCTCCTAGTCCCTCAGATCCTTCGTCCACGACAGCTAGTGGGGGTGTACGCTTAGCAGTCTTGACAGCCTTGAATGGAACAGCATAGTTCTTGGACAGCTCATCAGTCTTGACCCACATTCCTGTCAAGGACGTACTCCAATAGTTGCTGCGAGGTGGCGTTGACGGGTAAAAGGCATCACTGAGCCATTCAGGATTCTGTATCTCGTACGACTGGAGCTTTTTGGCGCTGTACATTGTAGTATCCGTGCCGCCAAACACTAGCTGCGCATCGCCCCCCTGACAGGTTGCTGCTGACTTGAGTACCTCGCATGTATGCCAACCAACCAGAGGTCCCATCTTGCCGTTCTTCCAGGCTTGGAAGTTGCCGGGCTCAGACGTCGCAATGTTGGCCTTTGGTGTAGGGGCTAGGCCAAAGATTCCTCCAAAGGGAATGACGGGAACAGCGCTGCCTGGGTAGGGGAAGTCGGAAACCTGCATTAGAGTGTCTTTGTTGCAGATTTCTCCAATGCAAAACTTGTCTCTTCCATAGTCAACGGTAAAGTTTGGCGCGAATGCAGTGACAGGCCACGTTGCTTGTGCAAAGGTAGTATTTGCGAACATTGTTGAGTCATGTTCGTTGAAGTACGATTGGCCTTGAGCAACGCAGAGCTCAGGGTTGAATTGTCCCAGACAACGTCCCGATCGGACAAAAGGAGCCATCCATGTCATGTCGCTGAGCATGGTTATGTTTTGTGGTGGAGAACCGACAGTAACATTGAACAGGTACCCGTAGACGTCCCAATTGGCTGGAACTGCTATGGAGTTGCCGTTACGATCCGAATGATGTTCAAAAGTGACAGCGGCTGCATGACTCGGGCTGAAAGCTCCGAAAACCTGCAATGCAACGTGCAAAGTTGCAATGGTAAGCATTATTGCAGATCGTTTAGGAAACAGAAACAAATGTCAAAAAGAATGTTGAGATGCCGAGAAGTTTGTGTCGTCTGACTGATGATCTTCTGCAGAGAACAAACATATAGGGAAATGATGCACGTTTTATTGGGCTGGTAAGCGGCGTCTTTAGACACGAAGGAATCACTTTTGATATTTGAGGCACAGCGATGAAATTAGCAAAACACAATAGCGCCTAACTATGGCGTCTCTACCATCGGATCTTAGTGAGATCCTTACAGCTAAAGTCCCCATTTCGAGACTACTAACATGGGCCGAGATGCGCCGTCGTATCGGGGTCGGTACCACAGCCTTACTTCGTTCCCCCAAGATGGAGACTCGTCTAATCCTTCAGCCCCACTAACGAACTTAAATACAATCAAGTCAATGAACCAACAAGAAACGGTAGTACCCCAGGGAGGGGGGTGCATAAGGTAAAGGAGGGCAGACACCAAAACCTGGTAGTCGGATCGGCCAGGGTGGCTTACGAACTGCCATCCGAAAATTGAGTTTCGTGAACATCATTCGATTCAGGATTATTCTGGAACCATTATACCGTAACTTATTTCCTGATTTGGAACACTGGATTGTGTCGAGCCCGGTGGCTTGGAATCTGCTAGACAGTCAGCTTGGTCGGAGCTATGACCAAACATTAAGCAGATGGAACAGGCAGTCAGACTCCATGTTCCCTGACGCAGATTCAACCTCATTTCAGTACTCTCCCAAGTCTCGCCACAAACTCTCTCACTTTTCCTCTCATCGTTTGTTATCACTCCACGGGCAATATGGTTCATCGTCCAAGACTACTTTGTCTCCATGGAGGCGGTGCTTCCTCACAGATTATGCGTATACAATTCTCCAAGCTAGAGTCCGCACTACGCAAAAGCTTCCAGCTCGTCTTCCTAGAAGGCCCTCTAGACAGCGCTCCAGGACCTGGCGTTCTCCCCTTCTTCGAGGATTTTGGTCCATACTCCTGCTGGGTCAGCGATGACAGGTCATTATCCCCAGAGGAGAAGAGACAAGAAGAAACCAACGCAGTTGCATATGTCAAGACCTTTATACTTCAATACGGCCCCTTCGCTGGGATCCTTGGGTTTTCACAAGGAGCCCGTGCTGCAGCCAGTATCTTGCTAGAGCAACAGCGAGAGGCTTTTACTCATGACTCCTTGTTCGGTGTCTTCTTCTGTGGCACGTTTCCTCCGTTTATTCCTGATGCCCCTGATATCAGCCTGCCAACAATACACATACTGGGACTTACCGACCCCTATCTTCGCGAAAGTGAAGCGCTGTTGGAGCATTGTACGCAACAGAGTGTTAGGAGAGTGATCAAGTTCAACGGGGGCCATCACATGCCGAACGGCTTGGATGTCACTCAACAGATTGCTGATATCATTTCGATGACATACAGAACATCACAAAGGAAGAAGGTTTCAAACATTTGGAAAAAGAAGGTTCCAAATTCCCGACCATCAGTGCTTGGGAGTTGAGATTTAGTACACCATACAGCTTGGGCAGTTTAGAATAGATCAGTATCAAAGCCTAGATCATAGCCGTAGTATTATAGACTCATTCTTCGTCAATAAGTCAGCTCGAATGAATGATTGTTCCCGCTTAGAGTTATTATACTACTCCGTGGCTTCCGTCGTGTAATACAAAACCCCCTAAATCTTCAATACCAAAACTGGAATTAATCTCCAAGTTGAGTAACTCTACGGGCGAATTGCAATAAATAGGTATGCTTGACTATATCTAAAGCTATAATATCGAATCTTAGTTAAGTTCTCACTTAACGATCGTGGAGATATGAGTAACTTTAGAACAAGTTAATGCCACGGAGATATCATAGCAACGGCTAATAGAGCTCTTAGTAAAGTAATACTGGTAGATCAGAATCAGTTCTAGTGATGAAACTATACTTGAATCATGCCATCTCACTTCTCGACTCGAAAATCATACATCACCGAAGGCTGTACGGTTGCCGGCAGCGCAGTCTCTAGCGTGAGATTTTAGCGTTGCATTAGAACCCCCAGAACATACCATTTTGGGCAATTCGTGTCCATGCAATATCGGTAATTTCGATTGGCCTAAAATTGCCGGTATGTCAGATCGGAGGCTTTACATACCCCTGGACATGGCACGATGTCGGGCGTCCTCGCCGTCTCGCCTGATCATTCTCACGCCGAACTTGGTGCCCGGAAGGATTGTCCTTGCATGCTACTGAGCAAGTTTAATCCCACCAGCCTGAAAGACGCAGGTAAGAAACATGTGTGAGAATCCTATACAGCCGTGGGGCTCGTTGAGGGTTCACACAAGCTTCCGTATGCGCATTTGCTTTTGTGGCTCTGTTGGGTAATTGAAGGAACTGTATTGAGTACAGGAAATTATACTGGAACCGTCCGACGGAGGATTTCGCGACGATTGTGCCATCTTTTGATAGCACAGGCGGTGCTCGGGACGATGTTAGCTGCTCTTACTGTCCTCAAATATTCGCGTTGGAAAAAGGACAGAATCAGCCATAACATTATTTGTCGTTTCTCTCCAATCAATCTCTCTTTTACGTAGCAGGATTACTGGTTGTTTGTTGCGTATTTCATGAGTCCCTGGTAATGGCTGAGCCCGATAAAATGGCCTCCGTCAATAATGCAATGCTTCAGCCGGCGCCAGAAAAGTCGCCGTCCTCTGATCCTCAGCCTGAACCAAGCAAGAAAGGTGCCCGATTCTGGCTCATCTTCGTGGCTATCGCCTTGACAACTTTCCTCGCTGCCCTCGACACATCCATCATATCAACAGCACTACCCACTATCACTGCCGACCTTGGGTCTGAGTCTCTTTACGTATGGATCATCGACGCATACCTTCTGGCCTCAACGGCCACCATCCCCATCTTTGCGCAAGCCGCCAACATTTATGGCCGTCGCAGTTTAACCCTCATCGCCGTTTGCATCTTCACGCTCGGTAGTGGTCTATGTGGCGGCGCACATAACACGGCCATGATGGTCGGTGGACGCGCCGTGCAAGGCATAGGCGGAGGAGGCATTCTCACCATGAGTGAGATTGTCGTCTGTGATATGGTCTCCATTCGAGAGCGAGGCATGTACGCTGGCATCATTGGCGGCGTCTGGGCTATCGCCGCCGTGGTTGCGCCCGTCATGGGAGGTGCTTTTGCGCAGAACATCTCGTGGCGATGGATCTTCTACATCAATCTCCCAATCGCCGGTGTTTCTCTGGTCGCGTTGGGCCTGTTCCTCAAGTTGGCTCGCCCACCGTCTGGTACCGTCAAGGAGCAGGTGAGCAGGATCGATTGGGGCGGCAGCGTTCTTCTAATCGGCTCTGTCACATCCATCGTCCTTGCACTGAGCTGGGGTGGCTCTGAACATCCATGGTCGGGCTGGCAAACCATCGTCCCTCTGGTCATCGGCCTGCTTGCCCTGGTCGCCTTTTTTGTGTACCAAGGCGCTCCGTGGCTCAAGGAGCCCACCATGCCTCTCAGACTATTCGGCAACCGGACATCATCCACATTGCTCGTCATCAGCTTTATTCACAGCCTGTTGCTGTACTGGGTTTGCTACTTTCTTCCAGTTTACTTCCAGGCTGTCAAGGAGGCCAGTCCTACACGCTCAGCAGTCATGCTCTTCCCCATTGCCTGTACAAGCGCTCCCGCTGGCGTAGCTGCTGGCATCACCATCACCAAGACGGGAAAGTATCGCATTTGGCACTTCACTGGATTTGTGCTCATGTCAATTGCCTGTGGCCTTTTTACCTTGCTCGATGCGGGATCCTCAACTGGACGCTGGGTCGGCTTCCAGATCTTGTTTGGTGTCGGTACAGGAACAGTGTTTACTTCGACACTGCCTCCCATCCTCGCCAGTCTTCCTGATTCCGACGTCGCCACTGCAACTGGTGCGTGGACATTCATCCGCAACTTCGGTTCAATCTGGGGCGTCGCTATCCCAGCTGCTGTCTTCAATAATCATGTCAATCATGCGGCTCCCAAGATCTCAGACTCTACAGTCAAAAGTCTTCTCGTTGATGGAGGAGCATACGAGCATGCTACCCAGCACTTCATCAAGAGTCTCTCTCCCAGTCCGGAGCTTAAGGCCCAAGTTATTCAGGTGTATCTAGAGGGCCTCAAGGTTGTTTGGCAGGTGTCTCTCGCATTTTGTCTCCTGGGTTTTATTCTTTGTTTCTTTGTTCGCTCATTGACATTGCGTGATGAACTCAATACTGAGTTTGGGTTGAAGGAGGAGAAGCCCAACTCGAATAACATGTCGAGTGAGGAGGGCGTTGTCAGGGAATGAACACGCTCAAGACCCTGAATAATTTGTATCAAATGGCCATAACCTGAGATTTTTTGTTTCTATACCATAATTTGAGTCAATTGCCTATTTTCCTGAATTCTGAATCTGTTTATCCACTAAATCCGATCTCATTATTGCCTTGCCTTGTTGATGAAATTTTGTTTACAGTTGTGTAACCCGCACCTGAGTCCTGCGTGATGCGTCGCTAAAATTGGCGTTAAGTTAGGAGCTCTTCAGTGGTTCAAAGCGCTGAACATGCTCCGCTACAGGCCTTATCGCGCTATAAACTCCAGGCGTCCCATCAATCTCAAACTCCCGCATAACCCTACTTGTTCATAACACTTTCTATACTTTGAGAGCATCTTTGATCATGAATTTCGATACGTTCTACAACATCATTGCAGGCCAGCCTCGCAGTGCCAGGGAAACCACCTCGGGCGTAAATCCACTGGATCGTTCCTCTCTATGGCCTGCCCCTGTCGCTACCGCAGATGACGTTGAAGAAGCTGTTCGCTCTGCACAAGAAGCATTTCCCGCGTGGTCTCAAAAGACATACAAGCAGCGTACGGAGCTGCTGGAGAAGTTCGCTGATCTCTATCTTGCCCACGCTAACGAATTCTGCCAATTGATCGCGACTGAGTGCGGAAGAACAGTGAGATGCATATTTTCACCCCAGAGGACAGTTGCACGCTAATGCAGAAGCCTACCAGGTTGGAAATGCAGCAATAGAAGTGTATTTCGCTGCGCAATGGCTGCGATATCCGTGTTTGTTTCAACAGACCTTCTCACTAGGCGCATGCGAAGCTAATTGGGACAGCAAAATATGAAATTCCGGAAGAAATTACTGAGGACGATAAGAAAACATCTATTATCACCCACGAGCCTCTTGGAGTTGTTGCTGCCATCTGCCCTTGGAACTGTACGGTGTCTCTCTGAAGAGTATTCAAATCCTTGTTGACTTTTGGCAGTTCCTTTGATGCTCGGTAATCCCACTACATTTTTTAAGGAGCATCAAGCTAATCTTTAGAAGCTTTGGGAAAGATTGCGCCTGCTTTGGCTACGGGAAACTGTGTCATCCTCAAACCATCGTGCGTCAACTCGCAGATACGCTATTCTCCCTATTTTTCGCTGACTTGATATAGCCCCTTCACTCCATATTCGAGTCTGAAGCTTGTAGAATTCGCTCAGCAAGTATTCCCTCCGTCAGTTCTTCAGGTGCTTCATGGTCACGATGATTTGGGCCCTATGCTGGTCAAGCATCCCCGAATTCAGAAGATCACTTTTACGGGGTCTACTACTACTGGAAAACAGATCCTCAGAGATGCAGCTGAGACAATGAAGAGAGTAACCCTCGAAACGTAAGTGTATCTGAATGGCAACGTTCACTGCTAACTTGTGGCACAGTGCTGGCAATAATGCCTCCATTATCCTGCCAGATGTCAACATTATAGCTGTTATCCCCCAATTAGCAGGAGGTCTATGGTTTAACGCCGGTCAAGTCTGCATTGCCACACGCCGCATGTACATTCACCAAGACATCTTCGATGAAGTCGTGGCTCAGCTCGCAGAAGCCTCAAAGGATCTAGCTTCTAGCATCGGACCGATCCAGAACGAGATGCAACTTGTCAGGCTCAAACGAGCTCTCACAGACGCAAACGCTGCCGGCTATGAGCTGCTACCGCTGGGTAAGACGGAGGCTGCCGAAGGATTCTGTATTCAGCCCACTATTATCAAGAACCCGCCCCCGGATGCAGATGTCGTGCAACAGGAAAACTTTGGTACGTGGCCTGAGGTGATAATTCAAGTCATTTTTTGCATCAACTAACACACTCCCATAGGCCCCATCGTGTCATGCATCAAGTTTTCATCCCTCGATGAAGCCATATCTTTGGCCAACAATAGCGACACTGGGCTAGCCGCGAGTGTGTGGAGTGGTGACATTTCAGCGGCTAAGCGTGTAGCTGCTAAGCTAGAAGCCGGTAATGTCTACATCAACGGCCCGCCTCAGCCGGATCCTTATGTGCCGTTCGGAGGCCATAAGCAGAGTGGATTGGGCGTTGAGTATGGACTGCCGGGGTTGTTATCCTTCTGTCAGACAAAGTCTACGTATTTGTACAAGTGAGATAGAGGCACCCCCCAAAACTTGTAGCGGGGTATGTTTTTTCAATCTACCCCTGCCTGCACTAGCATGTTACGCTCTCCTGCACCCCAGATGCAGCGTCTTGATACTTGGTTCATGGTATGAATACGCACTATGCAGCTTTGAAGGATTACGCCGACATGCAACTATGACCACGGCGCACTGATCAGCTTATTTGTTTGATCTAGCCGTTGCAAATCCTACCCATACATGTGCATTCGTAAAAGACCTTTACCCACATGGCAACCAAGACAGTAGTACCGCAGGCGTAAATCCTGCTGTAACCTCGATGCATCGCCCATATACGCCCGTTTTAGTTTGCATTTAACTTGCTCCGGATGGCTTTGCGTCATACCATGAAGATATGGCCTGACCTGCTCCATCGGCTCATCAATGCTAGTGTCAGTCAAGCCATTATCCGTTCCGGGAGCAACCGATGCTGACTATGAGACGGTGGGCTTCTATTGTCCTAGGGGGCTTTGCAAAACCATCTTGGTGACAAGTTTCGTGTCAGTTCACTAAACTGAGTGCTGCTTTTCACGGCAGTTTATAGTGCCCCTGCTCCTCCAGTCACTATTGTAATCCCCATCTTCTCTTTGGCTAGAGACCAACACACAGCACAACACTTCTTCCGTCATGGATTCTAAGCCACTTCAATACCTTTTGGGTCCAAAACCAGATTCTTTGGTAAAATCGGTGTCTGAGGTGTTGAAGAGCTTGACAGTCACCAAAGCTTTCGGCGCTTTCATCGTCTTATTTATCATTGTACCAAGAGTTTTTGATGTAAGTCGTCATCTTTCGAGGCATTATATCGACTCCTGACCAAACCAAGTTCCTCCGAAACCTGTTTTCTCCCGTCATCTCAATCCCTGGCCCCCTCATCAACAAGTTCAGCCCTTGGCCACTGGAGATTGCCACATTCAAGGGGAAAAGGTATGTAAACCGAATCTTACATCCCACCATCAGTTCTGACAATTCCCTAAGCCATCTGTTTGCCCGTGCTCTTCATCGTAAATATGGCCCCATTGTAGTCCTCGCTCCCGGGATGATATCTATTGGTGACTCCAAGGAAATCAAGCGTATCATCCAGAGCGAAGACTGGGTCAAGTCTGAAGCCATTTACGGCAATTTTAGACAAGATTTCCATCGTCCAACACTTCTCGCTTTTACTGAGAAGAAGGCCTACTCTAGGCGCAAGCGCATGCTATCTTCCATGTTTGGTATACGCTACATCCGTAGTCTGGAGCCTCTCATGAGATCTTGTGTTGATGCCGGTGTCGCTCATCTCAACAAGCTTTGCGACAACCCTTCCAAAAGTACCATTATCAATCTTCAGCACTTTATCCACGGTTTGGCCATTGACACCATTGGAGTTACTACCTTTGGTGGTAGCTTCCACGTTGTCGAGAATGGAAGTCACCCTCTCCCATCCCGCTTGAAAGCTGGTATGAAAATCTCTGCCGTGATGCAACTCATCAGTTGGATCAAATACATTCCTTTTCTGCCCAAGCGAGATCCCTACATCGAGAAGTTCACATTTGACATTGTTGATAAGCGCCGCAAGGAGGCTGGAGCTGTCAAGCATCAAGACCTTCTGCAGCATCTTGTCGATGTCTGTGACGACTCTCCCGGCTCTGAGTTCCGCACCTCGGATGTCCAAGATGAGAGTGTAATTCTGCTGGCCGCAGGAAGTGAGACTACTGCAAACGCAGAGCTCTTCACAGTCATCCAGCTTCTGAAGCACCCAGAAGTGATGAAGAAGCTCAATGCAGAAGTTGACAAGTGGTATCCTCCAAGTGAGGCCGACCGTGCTACAGAGTGTGCTTACTCTCAAACTGGCATGACCTATCTCCAAGCCTGCATCGATGAGACTATGCGTCTGATTCCTGGGCAGGCGACTGGAAGTCCACGCGAGACATCCAAGCAAGAGGTTCTCCTTGGCTACAAGATTCCCAGAGGGACTACTGTTTTCCCCAACACTCAAGAAGCTCATCTTGATGGCAGCATCTGGGACCAGCCCGAGAAGTACATACCCGAGAGATGGCTCGAGATCTACTCTCAGAATCAGACCTCCGCTATGCCCTACTGGCCTTTCTCTGCCGGGAGCAGAATCTGTGTGGGAAAGAACTTTGCTTTTCAGGAGATGCATATTTCCCTAACAACTCTTCTGCGCAAATTCACATTCGAGTATGTCCCGGGCCAGGATGAAACGACCGTGTTCCGCATTGCGCAGCAACTAGAGGCGGACTCTTATAAGGTTCGGGTAAAGAAGAGGTTTTAAAGTAAAGCGATATCAGAAGTGCAGAAGTAACAGGTGAAAGATCCAAAGAAGCTTCTGGAAGCCGACTGAGATATTCTTCTTCTGGCGAGTAAGGTCAATGGGCGATTTCCATAGACACTAATGTAAGATGAGCACTAGACAATAACTAGTGTAAGGCAAGAGAGCAACCTAAGACGCAGTATAGTCAGACATGGGGAGCTTCCTCTTCTCGGGTACTTACTATAATTCCATGTAATGCTTGCATGTCATATTCGCTCTGAGGTAGATGTAGCTAATGTTAGTAATCTAATGGAGCTAGTCCGTTTTAACCAGACTTGGAGTGCGTGCAAGTATATAATCTCTAAGCCCCCTCCTTGATCGCGTCCAACGTATAGCTTTTCCTTCAGCTTTCTTCCTTCTTGTCCACTGTTCAAAATGGCAGACAAGTCACATGTCAACAATGTCCCCATGCAGGGTAACGGCGCTTACAGTTCACATGCTGCTCTTCAACATGAGGCTATGCTCAAAGCCCTGCCGCTTTTCCAGGCCGCAGCTGAGGCCATATCCATGGTCGACTCTACTCGGATAGCTATCGTTGAGTATGGATCAGCCCATGGGAATAATTCGTAAGTTATCACCTCGATGTTGTGCTTCACGTACTCATAGCTCTCTAGTTTGGAACCAATGGAGGCAATTTTGAAGTCTATCCATGCTAGATCACTGGAACTATTTTTCAGTGACCGCCCGGAAAATGACTTTTGTACACTGTCCAAGACCGTCACTGAGTGGGCTGACGGACTAGTTGGAAACCAGCTTCTACATCCCTTATTCATGAGTATGATCCCTCGCAGTTTCTATCAACAAGTCATTCCACCGAAGTCTGCACATCTCGGTTTCTCCCTTGCTGCCCTCCATCACCTCGATCATGTTCCCCAACCCACCGAGGATGGCCAAGATGAGTCCAAGCTCCTCCAGCAGCAAGCTCATCTTGATCTCGCAACCTTTCTGAAGCTTCGCTCTCAAGAAGTCGTATCTGGTGGATCCCTCATCCTCTCTTTCGTCAGTCAGGCCTCTGCTGGATATGAAAATTATAGCGGGCCCGTCGACGCCTGTCGCAACGCCATGATCCAAATGGTTCAGCAGGGCAAGATTCCGGTATCTGTCGCTCAAGCCTTCCGGGTGCCCACCTACAACCGAACTCTGAGCGATGTGAAAAGGGTTATAGACGAGTTCACTCAGACTTGGAAAGTCCATGATCTTTTCGAAGATGATGTTGTGCATCCGGCTTTTCATGAGCTCAACATTCAGTCGAACCCCAGTCGGGAGGCGAGCCACAAATACGCAGAAATTGTGATCGATTGGATGATGGCTGTTTGCTCCGGATATTTTATCAAGGCTCTTCAGATGGGATCTCAGGGAGAATATACCAAACAGGAGGAGGAGAGTCTCCTTCAAGATTGGGTTACTAGAACTAAGGAGCTTTTTATTCGTGATCACAAGGATAAGGAAGTCATTTGTTCCTTCATTTATGTCCGACTAGAGAGGCTTTGAGTGTGCCGTCTAGCTACGCATTCAACCAAGTTAGATCAACGTAGGAGAATCAAATCGAGTTCGGCGGCAGGTTTGAGGTTTCCATAAACAAGCGATACCAAGCTATATTGGCTAAGAACAACGCATCATAGACCCACGCGAAAATGGCAGCACAGTCCGAGGTCGAAGGGTTGTTCTGCTTATCGTGGTGCTCAGCAGAAAGGGCCTGGCCCAGCTTGTCTGTCTCTATTTTGCAGCGGTAGCAAACTTGCTTCTCATCCGTTCACCCAAGTTGTTTAAACAATCGTCTTCTTCGGCTGAAACGCAGCCACCAATGCTGGTTGGGTCATTGAAATTGACGTCTGCCGGGATATTGACGACATGGACCCGTCCGTTGACCTGATGACTGAGGTATCTCAACATGTCCGCGTGCCTGAGTAATCAATAGATAAGAGCACTATTGACCTTCAAAGGAAGTATTTCCTAGGCGAGAAGAGGAGCTTGGAAGGATGTGTCGAAAGAACAGATAATTCAACCATCGTCCGCGTCAAACCACTCAAGGCTAACAGTGCAGGCAATATCTTGTTCCCAGACTACCAGCCTCATAACTCCAACGTGTTCAGTTTCCACGATCCCTTGGGCAATATACTTGCTGGTACAGAAATCAGATACTCGGTGATTGGACGGCACGCAGACAAAATCGAAGATCGAGGGCGGGTAAAGCTCCCGACAGTATCAAGGGGCAGCTTCTCGCGCAACTGAACATGGTGCTGGACAAGTCCAAGATGGACCAAGCTGAGGTGACCAATTGGACAACATCTCAGAAATCTGCTCGGCATATCTGTCCTGGAAGCACGTACACGTTGTTGAAATGGAACTCCTAATCCAAAATCATCGATGTGGAAGATTCCGCCGGAGACAATTGTGAGTACTTTCAGATCTCGCCATCCATGAATCAGCAGCCAAGACTGTTCAACGCGTATCTAAAGCCGGGGGAAATAGGCCAAAGCACATGGAGGCCTTTCGGTGATTGGGAAGATCCCGTTTGCGTGTATATCATGTACAACAGCGCCGATCTTTCGTGGCAGGTGTTCACATCTGCTGGGGACTTGCATGCAGAAATCCTGATTTCCGAGGGCAACACCGCCCCAAAAGTCGCTCACGTGAATCAACCTCCCATGAGCGATGGCCTTTTTGAGCCTCCTCTGACGGACCCTGCCGACCAGTGGGAGACAAATATCTTGGATGACTTGATCCAAAGTTTGAAGACGAAACACTATGCTCTACCTCTGATGGAGATAGGGTGAGGCCTCCAGCTGTATGGCACCTCCTGCAGGATCGTATCCCCACGTCATGAACGCCGCCTTTGGTCGTCCCTTTGTGTTGACCATCACTAGATGGTCGATTGAACTGAATCACGAGGAACTGCAGCCCAGTGCCAATGAGGAAAACATAGAGTACATTTAGAGAGCATCGATAGGGCATAGCAAACGGTGCTGCCGTGAGTAAATATTCTACTAAATAAAAGTATCGATTCGATACCACAGAAATTATTATTTTATGGACAAAAAAATGAAGCATCATCATGAGGTCCATGGTGTGGTGTTGCACTCCGCACAATTGTATGCCCGCTAGATCCCGACATCCAATGAATGCCTCTAAAATTTCACCACCATCAAATTCCTCAAACCAACATCACCAACCCTCCTCAGCATGTCCGCAACACCATGGATATGCCGAACCTGCACAAGAGCATTAACACGCTCTCACATGCGCCAATTCGTGCGCTTTGCTACCAATGGTTCGCCCCCCTCTCAATTTCTTCCCCCAAAGTGCCCCCTCTAACCATCGCAGATGCCTCACCATTACTCGCACCTGCTCTCCTCCAGCGCGCTCAATCCCTCACAACCGAACACGACGACCTCCAAAAGACCCTCAACAACTCCTTCGACTCTTCCATAGCGAAACGCGTCGGCGAATTATCCCGCGTGGCTGAAGCGCTGAAAGCATGGCAGACCTCTCAAGCCTCGGTCGCCGAATTGACCTCCATGCTCGACGACCCCGACCAAGACGCCGATCTCGCTGCCATCGCCCGCGATGAACTCTCCTCCGAAACAGGAAAACTCGAATCCCTCGCCCGCAAACTCTCCGCCAGCTTAACGCCCCGCCATCCCTTCGCCGATTTCCCATGCATGCTGGAATTCCGCCCTGGGCCAGGTGGTCTTGAAGGACGGTACTTTATGGATACTTTGTTCAAGATGTACAAAGCGCTCTGCATGCGCCGCGGTTATCGCCACACAGTAGTAAAGTACGAATTCGCCGATACCGCAGGAGACTCCTCCTCATCCGCCGGCGAAAACCCCCTCCAAGAAGCCATCCTCGAAGTCCACGACCAAGGCGCCTTCGACATCTTCCGCAGCGAAGCAGGCATGCACCGCGTCCAACGCATCCCCAGCACCGAGACAAAGGGCCGCGTGCACACCAGCGCCGTCGCAGTCTGGGTTCTCCCCTCGTTCCCCGAGAACGGCGCTGCAAACATCGACTTTGACGATCCAGAGAGTGATTTTTACGTTAATCCGCAGGAGGTCAAGATTGAGACGATGCGGGCGAGAGGTGCGGGGGGACAACACGTTAATAAGACCGAGTCTGCTATAAGGATGACGCATTTGCCTACGGGTACTACTGTGTCGATGCAGGATCATCGGTCGCAGCAGCGGAATCGTGAGGAGGCGTGGAAATTGCTTCGTTCGCGGATTGCTGATCAGCGACGAGAAGCTCGTGAAGAGGAAGCGTCAAATTTGAGGAACAGCGTTCTGTCAAAGACACAAATCACCCGAGGTGATAAGATTCGCACCTACAACTACAACCAAGACCGATGTACCGATCATCGCGCAGGCGTTGACGTGCACGATCTACCGAATGTGCTCGAGGGTGGTGAAAAACTAGATCGAATCATGGACGGCGCAAAAGATTGGCTCGTGAACAAGGATATTGAACTCCTCATGGCCGAAGAAGAAGCCAAAGAGAAGCTCAATGGCAAGAAATAGATGTACAACACTGTAGCATAGACATTGTATTATCATGTACAGAACCCGCTGTAGGGAACCCAAAACTGCTGAATAGATGACGATATCCGACCTTTCATATCTTCGTGCCATTATACGTATCAAGAACCGACCAAACTCCAGCATGCATCCGATGAGGATACCGCGCTCCCAGCTAACTCCGTGCATTCAAGTCCATTTCACATTAATCCTCCAAGCACAACCTTTCCGATACTAGCCACCTCCGTCTTGACATGACTTCGACTTTGTTCTTCAAAGTCTCGTACTATGCCTTGCACGATTATCTTGCGCACGCGCGAATCCGCTTTCGTGAAGAGTTCGGCGACAGGTGCAGAACACTCTCTAGGTGAAGGTACCAACGCCAGAAATCTCGTGTAGCAATCGATCAACACATCGCACAGCGTCGCAAACGTCTCAAAGTAATCGGGATCAAACGGTAACGAAGGCGTGAGAAGAAAAGTATACTCTTCTCCAGGGAGGAGATCTGTCTCAGCAGCTGCAAAGTTCATCACTGACGGTGCGGGGCCACCGGCTGCAGGCAGAGAAGCCATCTCGTCGACCATGGGGTGCATGTCAGCTGCTGATGTTGAGCGACGAGATTTACCGCCTGGACGACGGAACATGCTTGGCAGACGCGCGCGGGTGAGCGATGCAGCGGTTGATGATTCGCCGTGAAGTTGTTGGAAGGAGTCGAATTCTGAGAGGAGGGAGTTTAGACTTCGGAGGAATTCGATCGATGTAGAGGAGTACAGGTCGATGATTGTTGGGAGGGAGAGGCCGAGGAGGAGATGGTTCGTTGCTTTGCGACCGAGCTTTCGAGCGTCAAGGGAGGGCATGCGAGTGAGGTCCGTCTTTTCGAAGAGATATGTCTTGAACCAATAAATCCGTCCTTCATGTCTGTATCACCGTTAGCTCCAACCCAAAGCACTTCACTCAAGGTCCAGTCCGACATACGCTTTCCGTAGATACTCCAACGTCGCGATGCGCTTATTCGCAAGCTCCGTAACATGATGATGCATTATCCCCGCCTCATTCTGCTGCCACATTCCCGCCGTCCCAACCGACCCATTCGGCATTATCCCAATCGGCGTATTCGGCACGATCCCCCCATGAAGGGTCGTCGACCCCGTCGCACTGCGACTCAACATCTGCACTTCCACCGGCGCCGCTGCACTCTCCACACCGTCTGGTCTAGGCGCTACCTTTGCCGCAGCAGAGAGAGCGTAGTCCGGCAGCGCAGGAGGCGCTGTAGCATCCGTGACAAAAGCGTTGGGCCCGTTGCCAAACGAACTCCCGCGCCTACTCGACAGCGATGCCTTTCGCGAGAACGAGGCTTTGCGGTCTTTGGGGAGGATGCTGCTTGTGTTTAGAGGGTCAACGACGTGGCCGTCGCGCGTGGTAGGGCGGGAAGCGGCGTTGGAGGAGAAGATGGATGTTGAGAAGATGGGCGTGCCCGTGTTGTTTGGGGTTTTGGGAGGCATGTTGTTTTGTGAGGATCTGGCCCTGGGGGCGTATGGTTGCGTTTGTGGTTTGGTTCTCGTCTAGCCGTGCGTTAAAGGAGGGCGAGGGGTGTGTGGTGATCGGCAGTCGAAGGAGCCAACAGCTGTCGTTTTCGCCCAGAGCCGCAAGCGTCGCAGTGAATCCACGCGGGGGTCGTTTGAGCGGTGTTTCGCGTCGCTACGCCTATGGCGCTCAGCGCCGCTTTTTTCGCTTCGATTATCGTTCTCGTGAATCTCAATATGGGATCGTCGTGCTCATCAGTTCGTGACGAAATTTATGGTGGTGAGAGGGTGTATCGCTGGAAGTTGAACCCCTGGTGCCGAATGTGGATTGGGCGGGAATTGCTTTTGGAATGGGAGGAAAAATAAAAGATCCAGGGCCTTGAACGCGCATGGGTAAGGTGAGATAAAGGGTTCAAATTGAAGATCCGCTAAACCACCTCCAGCGAAGACCGGAATAAACCACCATTCTTGGCAAGACGCGCATAGAGGATCGGTTTCGTGATTTTAATTGACAGGAATAAGGGCCGAATTGAAGATGATCGTTTGGTTAGTTGTTACAGGCTTAAGCTTGTTGCAGCGGAATTGGGGAAGCTGTTATGGAGCAATACGCGTAAAACACATCGAACTTCGGTTTAGACAGGGAACGATACTCGGATCAGTGCATGATACCGTGATATGCTTAGCAGACCATTTAACAGGGAGTAATTCATTGTTTTCATCGACTTTTAGAGCATGCAAGGCAATCACCGGATTATCTACAGAGTACAGTACCATCATATAAAGTACTAAATTGGATGTCTACCTACCCTGTAGAGGCAAAGATCGCATTTATTGCGACAAAGAGTTCTGTCATCAATACTGAGTAGGGTAGTTAAGTGAGACTTGTCTAATGAGTATGGTTCGTTCATCCGCTTGTTTGGCATCAAATTATTATGCTAGCCAGTCTTGTATGATGTTGTTGATGGTGACCATCTCTGTTCATTATTTATCTTCAAAGGTGGTGTAGCTAGCGTGTGAACAATGGCTGGAGGTTTGAGTGGTTAAGGTTTCTTGCTATAAACTTTATGTAATATAACGTTAACTGGTGTCTTTGGGAATAATATTTCTGGCATCAAAAAATGTTTACGGTCAGCCAGCCTTTGCACAGAGTCAAATGTTCAAGGCCTCGATTTAAGCTCAGCTTAGCACGCTAACAGCGTGACGTCTTTGTGAAACTCCAAGACCCCTCACTCACTCACCTCACAGAACCATCGCAACCATCTTCAAGAAGAGCAACAACGCATTCATATCAGATAATAACCCCAAAATGACAACAATTCACATTTTACGCCATGGCCAAGCTCTACACAAGTACTTCACTCACCATCCCATCCCGCACCACGCTGACAACCCAGCGTCGAAAGAGGCTATCCCCACCGCGACCCTCCCCTAACAGACCTAGGCACGCGTCAAGCCCGCACCATCCAACAAACCATAAAAATCCAACCCGATCTAATAATCGTATCACCCATGACGCGAACCATACAAACAATGTACATCGTCTTCCGCTATCTCCTCCACAGCACAAAAACCCCCGTCCAAGTATGGCCCGACCTGCGCGAAGCCCACGACGCAACCTGCAACAAGGGAGTTTCACGAAAAGAATTAGCAGAAAAGTTTCCAAACCTTGACTTTTCAGCTTGTCCGGAGAAGTGGGACTTTCCGCCGCATACCCCGGATGATGCGACGGTACGAGCCGAAAGAGTTCGGCGGCGGTTGAGGGATGTTGCTAGGATTGGGGGCTATAAGAATATCATGGTCATCACGCATCGAGGCATTGCTGCGTTTTTGGTGCAGGGTGATAGATTCAGTGTTTGTGGTAAGTGTACCCGTACAGAGTGAGATTCTAGCTGATGATGTAGAACATCGATCATATCGCTTCGCTACGAGTGAGGAAGTTGACAAAGTGAGACATGGAGTTAATGTAGACACAGGGCTTGAGCAAGATTTTGGTCCGACGGTGTTGATACCAGCTGAGAAGTCGAAAACTCGCCAAGAGCAGTCAAGCTGACGGGTAACTGCTATCAATAGATGCAAACTCCTTGTCTGAAAGCAGGCTTGGGCGATCATGAGGTTTGAGAATACAACCCCAACTACAGTGCTGACCTCGTCTCACTAAGCAAAAACAATGATCAACGGGAAATATTGCTAGAAGAGTCCAATGGTGGCCACGTCAACATAAGCGGAATACCACCCATCCTTTCGCAATCACCGAGCCCACTTTCATCTCACAATTTGGGGTCCATGACAGCTCCAAGTAAGCCGGAACAAACCCGTAAAATATCCCCACCGTTTCGAAACAAAACCTAATTGGATAAACAAGTATCAGCGTCGGAGCTATCCAGCAAACTATCGATAGTTTAACTAAAATAAAGAAGCGCTCTAGCTAAGCCTCACGAGTATATTTACAGACCACCAACCCTCATGTCTGCATCAGTGGCGTTGTAATGCGTCCTGCAACTCCACGCTTACAGCTATTTACGTTATCCCGTAAGCCAAGCCACTGCAGGGCTGGCCAGTAAAAACATGCATCTTCGCTGATTACTTCCAACGCGCTGTGGAGATGGGATGAGAAAAATGTCAGCACTAGTAGGGCTGAGCTCGGCATCACGGCAGTTTAAATAATCTCCCATCCAAGGCCAAATGAGAAAAAAAAAAGTATTCAGTGCTTCTTTCTTTTATTTCTCAGAGAATTTGATCTACTGAGAAATCATGGCTTTCGTACGACCGTTGCTGTACGTCGCCCTCGGGCTTCTCATGGTCATTTCCATCATCGAACTCTCCTTCATATCAAGCATGGTCGGTTGGCTACACGGCAACGCCAGCGGAACTTTCTCCTTCGAGTACCGCGGCACAAGACATAATCTCAAAGGCGAGCCTGCAAACCTGATCGTTGATCAGGGCCATACCAGCAACGGCGCAGCGGGAACAGCATTCGTCCTTATCGGCTGCGGAGGAATCATCGCTTTGATTCTTCGCAACAGACAAAACCCTGGAAAATTCAGTCGATTCTTTTACAACACGTGGCTGGTTTTCAACGTCCTCAGTTTACTTCTCATCCTCACGGCTCTTATTTATACGTTTGTTGTTACGAATAATCATAATGGACAACGTATCAACCCTGGTGTTGCGGCGGGTCTAGATGACGATGAGAAATATCCCCTTCAGTCGTGGACACCGCAGAATTGGTTCTCTGCATTCTTGAAACTCGATCTTACGAACTCGAATGAGAGAAACGACATTGAACATCACCTGCGCCTCATGCGAGGCTGGCAGTACAACCTTATCCCCTTCTTCATCATCCACCTCGCTGAAACTGGCCTTGCACTGTGGGATGCCATGCTTCGACGAAAAGAGCCTGTGCCAGCCTATGCGCCACCCAAGCACACCGTCTAAGTAAATTTCATATACGAAAAGGATCGGCATCCTTGCAAGGATGGAACATTATTTTTTTTGGGTACATAAACGAAGAAATATGGCATCTTACCTCGGTATAAAATGTATAGAAGGAAATCTTTAATGATATAATAAATAACATAAATAGTTTACTCACCTGCTTCATTCGTGATAGAGGCCAGTAACTCGATTGTGATTACAAATCCTGTACTCGGTAGGGAGTACACGAAGGGCGTGCCAATGAGTCACTAGAGCGCTCAGCGGGGCATCTTCTCAACACCATAAAAGCCATCTTCAACCTCACGATACTCACGTTTATCAAATCATCCACAAATCAGATCAAAATGACTTATTCACTCTTCATCGGCAACAAACGATATTCCTCTTGGTCAATGCGACCCTGGGTTCTCCTCAAAGCCCTTGAGATCCCCTTCGACGAGAAACTGAACCTCTTCAAACCTGGTCGTCGTCAACCCGACTTCCTCGCTTTTTCACCAACAGGAAAAGTCCCCTGTCTTCACGATGGAAGAACGTCAATTGTTGTTTGGGACTCGCTAGCTATCTGCGAATACATCGCTGAGACATACCCCGCTGCTTGGCCGACTGACGCAGCAGCACGCGCTTTTGCTCGTAGTGCCGCTGCGGAAATGCACTCTAGCTTTGACGCTATTCGCGATGAGTGTTCTATGAACGTTGGATTGAGGATTGAACTTGGAACACCGAGTGAAGCGCTGCAGAAGGATATCAACCGGTTCAATGAGCTTTTCAAAGAGGGGTTGGATAAATTTGGTGGGCCGTGGTTGGCGGGTGATAAGTTTACGATTGTGGATGCTATGTATGCTCCTATTGCTTCGAGGGTCAAGACTTATGGTATTGAGCTGGATGGTGCGGCGAAGGAGTATGCTGATCGGTTGTTTGAGCATGAGGCTGTGCAGGCGTGGATTCAGGGCGGTATCAAGGAGACGAGCAGAGAGCCTGGTCACGAGGATGATTGTGTGAGAGGTCGAAAGATTCTGAAGGACTTGACCAAGGAATAAGGAATTAATGATGCCTTGTAAAAGTACAGTTGGCTATGGGAATGGCTATATAAGAAAGATGCAAGATAACCAAGGGCGTTTGAGAATATGATTGACTCAATAAGTGTTCCGGTATTTAGTTTTCCCTAGAGGCAGTTCCTGCGAAGCTCAGATATGCCATCTTGGTAAGAAGACGAAACTTCTTACCCCAAATGATGAATGCACCCGCAAATCCTGTGATGATAATGACAAGAAACAGACCAGAATAA
The DNA here is from genome assembly GCA_013396175.1 of Fusarium denticulatum. Classification (NCBI taxonomy): domain Eukaryota; kingdom Fungi; phylum Ascomycota; class Sordariomycetes; order Hypocreales; family Nectriaceae; genus Fusarium; species Fusarium denticulatum. The sequence continues at coordinate 81,342 of JAAOAK010000071.1, read as the reverse complement.
AAGTATCCTGTACCGCCATGTTGTCAACCCAAGGCTGAATGCCAAATGTCATAGCACAGCCAATGATGTTCCTGATCAAGATAACAGTCGTGATAGCTTCGCCATCAACCTCCTTGTAGCAGTCAACAACATACGCCATCGTAAGCGTAGCTGCAACAGCCAGCCCCAAACCAACGAGTCCCATGCCGACAACAGGACCGATCCAAGGTAATGAATTAGCTGCCCCGACGCCGTAGAGTAGGAGACCACCGAACATTAGGAATGCCATGGGGATGAAGACCCAGAGACGGAACTCTGGCTCGAGCCAGCCGCGGTTTCGGCGTGTGAGGAACAGGACAAGCTTGTCGTTAAAAGGACCCGCCATCAAGGCTCTGAGGGACGGTTAGCATATATAGTAGTGCTGTATTGTGAAGGAAGCTTACCCAAAGAGACCGCCAATGAGAAGAGACAGCCAGATCAGACCTAAGGCCTCATTGCTCATGTTATGTGGTGACGAGCCCAAAATGGAAGCTGTAGTTGTTCCCAGGACGGTGATCCACGATACACAAGCGCCGTACTCAAGACTGCTCTGCATTAGATAAGTATATTATTAGTTTGAGTAAGGAATGCTGTAGCTTACCCAAACAATGACTGGAAACCAAGAGAGTTGCAGAGGTAGATAGACCTGCCTGACAAACTGCCCCCAAGTTCCTGGGAGAACAACCCACGGGCGGTACTGAAGACGAAATGAGTCTGTCTCCAGAACTTGACCAACCCTGTATACGCTACCATTGGTGAGTGTAGAGTGTAGCTGCCTTTCTCCTTTATCGTGCTGGATGGCCTCCAAAACAGACTCTTGGGCTGGATCTTGGGGTAGTTCCGAATTTCTGGTGAAGTTACTTTCTTCCAATGCAAAGAAGATGGCAACAAAGAGTATACCACACAAGACAACACCCCACCAGTGTACCCAACGCCAACCGAGAGTCTCGATCATGTACCCAGAGCAAATGGGACCGACTGAAGAGCCTGCTGATAGCCCGAAAGCGTAGATACCCGAGGCAAAACCTCGTTCGTGAGCAAAGAAGATATCAGCGATCGAGATGGGAACGAGGGCTTCATATGGTGCACGCCCAAGTCCAAAGAAGACGTGAGCGCTGATGAACTCACCGGAGTTTCTCGCAGTCGCAAGCCAGATATGGCAGCCGATCGCTACAGCCAGACTAGAAAGGTATGCAATACGCCGACCAAACTCTAGCAGACGTTAGAACGCGTTCTACTTGGACCAAGATACTTACTATGAGAAAGAGGAGTGAAAAAGACATTTCCAACACCAAGCATCAGTAGCGTCCGAGCAGTACCGATGTTGAATTAGTTGATCGATGTCCCAAGCGCATATTGGATATCAACGTAAACAAAACTTTCCCAGTTACCCAGGGCAGTCATGACGGTGCTGTATATGACGAGTAAGAAGAGACGATATCTCTTTCGCCAGAGGGACCACCGAAGTGGATCGCCTAGACTGTCGGATGGAGTGGGAACAAGGATGATGTCTCCGTGTTCGTTGGTGTTGTGGGATGGTTGGGTGACGAGGTAGACTGTTCCAGGAACGACTTCATAGTCCGAGTCGGAAGGGTTATGCTCCTCCATGATGTTTCAAGGAGAGGCTAGAGAGATGTGATGGTGATGGCTGAGAGCTTCAGTTAGCGATGATGAGTTTGATGCTGGACTCATTGTTCAAGACAACGAGGTGACTTTATAGACTTATCGACTCTCCTATTGATAATAAGTTCAGCAAAAATGGTCAACCTGCCGATGATAATGCCGGTCGTTCATGGTAGGAAACCTGGGGTATGAACCAAACCCAAAGAGGTCTTCCGACGCACTAACACATAAGGCGAGAAGCGATAACGGCCTGATGACCATCAGATCAATCATCCAAATGAGAAATGAAAAGTAAGAGTGGTTGAGTTTCGAGCGAGACCAAGCTCCATTAGGTCTTCCGACAGACTAAAACTGATCCTTGTCTGACTGTCGACCAATGATTTGGCTGGTGTTTCATCGTGAACTCCAATATCCGGAAGTATATCCATCCGTAGGCTGAGGAGTTGAGCTAAGCTATACTAGCTCTTCCGACAAGCTAATGCAGCTTCGTTTGGTTTTGATATCAATAAAAAAGAGCGGAAAATGTGCTATAAATTCCGAAAAGTGTTATCTCCCTTTCAATGTTGGACAGATACCGCACAGCTCAGCATTCTTTGCAATGACGCTTCTATCAAAGCCTAGCATCTCAATGGAAGATGTACGAGGCACCATCGAGAATTACATCAAGGGCCTTTCAGATGAGCTCTACACATTGAACAAGCAGGCAAGGTTCTATCATCATTCACTATTCATACACTAACATCTTCGCCCAGATCCACGACGAACTTGAAATCGCCTTTGAGGAATTCAAAGCTCAAGCTCATATTTCCGACTTCCTTGAACAACAAGGTCACACTGTTCAGCGAGGGGTCTACAATCTACCTACATCCTTAGACTCTAAAGAAGTACGGCGTTGATGGGAGAGCGCAGTTACTAGGTACGCCTGCTGAGGAGGACGGCGGAGGGAAGATTCTCCTCAAATCCGAGGCTTACGAGAAGGCTGATCTATCTTTAATGATGTAAGTTGCGACTATCTACATCCTCCTCCCCAACCTTCTAACGACTACCAGTCACCCTTTCGTAGAAGACCAGTTTCGTCCAAACGGTACAATCGGCTCAGCAGGCCAAAGCAGCATCGCAATCGTCGATTTGGTCGCCGAATTTTGCGGCACCAGCGCTCACGCTTCGGGAAACCCATGGGATGGGATCAACGCTCTTGACGCATTGATAGCTTCATACAACATCTCAATGCTACGACAGCAGATAAAGCCAGATGAGCGCATCCACGGCTGTATTCTTCAGGCTCCAAAGATCACGAATGCGATACCAGAGTATACAAAAGTCAAGTTCTCGATTCGAAGTCCAAAGATGAACTCTTTGAAGACACTGAGCAAGCGGGTGCGGAAGTGTCTTGAGGCAGGGGGTTTGGCGACGGGCTGTGAGGTTAAGATCACGGAGGACTTGGCGTATGCTGATCTCTGGGTCAATGATCCTCTCTGCTCTCTATTCAAGGGTCACATGGATAGTCTTGGTATTTCGTTATCGCAAGGTAGTCAGAGTGAGAACATAGGTGGGTCGACTGATATGGGAAACGTCAGTCAAGCCATCCCTGGCCTGCATGGGATTATCGGGATCGAAGCACCAAAGGGGACGTTCCCTCATAATCATGCTTTTGCGGAGGCTGCAGGTACGAAGGGGGCTCATTTGAGGATTCTTGAAGCTACCAAGGGTATGGCTTTAACGGCGTGGTCTGCTATTGTTAATGATAAGGTGTTTGCTGAGATTCAGGACCATTTTGACAAGATGAGGAAGATGGATGAGAACTTGAGTCTTTGAATAGAACAGGCAGTTACCAACGGCACCGAAAGTCACAATTTACCACGCGTTTTAGAAATTGAATTCATGCAAGACGATTACACTGTTGATATCCAGTAGTCTCCCGTTTTCTACCGAATCACCGTTTTGAGCAGACTCTTCGAACAGGATGTCCAACCCCAATAAGAAGGTCTTCTCTCCATCAGCCACTGCATGGCTCTGTTCTTTCAAACCTCCAGCAAAACGACCCAGAGGTCTTGGTCCCCATGTATGAGAAAGGAACCCCACAACAGATCTCACCGCCCTGACACCGGCAAAGTGATTCATGGCCTCAGCCTGAAGAACGATAAGATCTTGACTTTTGATCGTTGTCATACCGGTGCCAAGAATAGTGATAGCCCAAAGTAGACTTGTCAAGCCCGATCGAACCCTGGCGAGAAGATAAAGTGCTGTTTCGCAAATTCTTACGACTGAAGGCTCTCCGGCTTGCAGTAACGGGTTTTCAAGCTTGGTGATTAGGAGTTCGATGGCTAGCGAATAGACCCTTCATATATGAAAGCTCTCGGTGTCATGATTGGTGATGATTGTGCCCCTACTCTGGCCCGCTGGGATTGGTTCCAGTTGCTCGGGGTCCTCGCGATATCCAAGTTGGCACTCGTTCAGTCTGCTCCTCAGCTCTTGCAGCCTAGCCTGCATATCACTCGGGGCCACGCTAAGCCGGTGATGTAACAGATGAGAGACTTTGAACAATATGTCGAAAAGCTCGATGGGCAGCCATGCAGATAACCCTGCCTTTACGTAGCCCCGAAGGTTGCCATCTGATTCCAGAACGGGTGATCTTGACCATAGGCTTATAATCTTTGTAAGATCATGGTAATGGCGTAGATAGCTAGGGCGAAAGACACTGTTAATGGCGACATGATAAACCAGCGTCTCTAACACCAGAGCTTGATGGTTATTTTGAGGCGGTTGGTCAAGTGCCAGACATAGAGGTGCTGTGACCGATAGATACGTTAGAGAGTCGGTAGTGGAGCTTTCGAATCTCTATAGATTGATCAGTCAGAAGGACCTATGCTTTATGGAAGCTGTGTGCTTACCTCAAATACATGTAGTAAAAGCACAGTCGCTATATTAAAATATTGAGTAAGACTCTCCTCACTCCTCGTACTCAACCGAAGCTGTTTCAGGGCATCACTATGTTGCTGCAAAGCGTGTATACGTTAGCTCGGTTGAAGCTGTGAAATAATGATAGCCGAACACGCGAACCAGGCATGCAGCATACTGCGGGAACTGGCTAAGGCTTCAAACCCCTGAGCCAGCATGGAGAACTCTCGGCCTTGGTCAAGTCTCGATGTGGCTTGGTCGAGGTCCTCGAGTAATCCTGTCATTGAGCATGAAGGTAAGCCTTGGAAGTATTCGTTGAAAGCCCCTGTTTTACTGATGTGTACCGGAGAAGACAGGCGGCTTCCGTTTCGTAAGATCAACTCCTCACCAAGGGTACTCGGTGTGCTAGGTCCGCTGGCCTCGACATGAGAGCCGTTATCTAGCTGAGGACTCATACCCCTCTCGCCAGCCCGAATATCGAGCTTCTGGTTACGACGCTCGCTTCTGCTACGCCAACTGCAAGAGACACGACGATCCAAACAGTTACCGCATGTCGGGCGACATTCATCGCATTTCTTGCGTCGACTTCGGCCTAGAGCAGTGTCAGTGAATTTGCCACTATGATGAGACTGCAGGCTTACATGGGATGCAACCGCCTGGGGACCGGCGATGCTTCACGCGCTTCTCTGCATGAACTCAGCCCCTTGAGTAAGTTCAAATTGCGCAAACATTGATCAGTTGTCGTCGGATCTTGAGAATGCGAAAGAATGGTTGATAAGGTTACTAATCCGGGATTGCGGGATTTAGGTGATGATTTAGCCTATGCTATCTTGGGATAGTTCCAACGTCTACGGAGTACAGATAGAAGAGATCAGCCTTGACTAAGGCATATTAAGAAATCCTGTATATCAGAATACGGGCCTAAAGTTAAGAGCCCTAAAATTAAGGCATAAAAGTAAGATTATGGACTTCAAGTCTTCAACGGTCTCTGCTGGTTCGGGCATATTGATGAAATAACAATTGCAGAGGCTGACACAAGCATCTTGTTGCAGATAGCGGAAATAACAACAGTTAGAGCTCCAACAAACCTACTTAAACTGAAGCTAGAGACCATCGATTGGGTGGTCGGTAAGTATGAGTGAGGATTGACCCCTGTTCGGTTCGGGTCATGTTAATGATAAACCATAATACTAGTCAACATTAGGTTAACAAGAGACTCGGCAATCTTTTGAAAACTATTTAATCCTCTCTCAGCCCCAGGAAATCGAAAATATCGCACCTAAGATTCATGATGCATTTGCAAAAATGTTTAAGCTCGAGCCTCTATCTTTAGATGATCTCGAGGGCTCTGCTAGACGACGCGAAGCGTCCATGGAAGCCTTCATTCCAAAACCGGTGGTTCATCCAGGCGTGGAGCAAACTACTCATCCAATCGATATTTTCTGAGGGCTATACTATTACAGTCGTCAGCTTTGAAAAAGGAGACTCCCGATCGAGCCCTGAACCAGCTCTTCTTCATTTCCACGGAGGGGGCGTGATAATGGGATCAGCCGAGTCGGGAGCAAAGATATTGTCAGAACTGGTCATAGAAAAGATGACTGATGTTTTTATTCATGAGCCCCCGCGTAATGGCCCTGCTTGGGTCTTTCAGGGCCCGGGTCATTAGGCTCGAGAGGTCAATCATAAGTTAGCTCGCTCCGTTGCGAGAACACGCCACCTGTGCTTCCTCGGCAAGGATAGCTCTTGCTCCATATAAGAAAGTCCCAGTGATCCGAGGACATTGAGTTGTAGAACAGCTAACATTGGTCTCTCCTCCTCTTCGCCGTCCAGTCAAAGAAAAAGGCTGTTCTAGAATTTGGCGGCTTACTAACTCTACAAAGTCTATAGTCCAGATACGAATGCCAGTTGATTATGGTGCACGCATCTGTCTCAAAGGGGGTTTATTCTGGTGAGCGATTCCGACTTCTAACAGGCTATATGTGTTTTGGCATGACAGACAATAGCTCCTTTGCGAATGCAGCCGCTGTTGCCGCAGCATATGGCTGCCAATCCTTATTCTTGTGGGAGTCGGCATAGTCGCAGATTCCACGGATAACCAGACATGGAAAGTTGTTCATAAGCCCAGCTGCCTCCATTTCGACACATAGTGCATTTTTGTCCAAACGTAGTCGCTCGCGGGCAGCCCCGTTACGCATGACTCGATTGGCGGATGCTATCGTTCCATAGTGAATCTTAGGCTGGGTGCTTCCGCGTCGTGGGCGCTCTTCTAAGTAGTCTGCGTCACACCTCGCACATGTGAGACACCCCCCTTCATGGTTGTAACCACTGTTGAACAAAAGGTCATTGCTCTCGCCTGGGTATGACCAGTTACGTTCTGAATTTGAGTATCGAGCTTGCAATCTGGCTATACTCCCAGCAATGGAGAGCGTTAATGCATTAGGCCGTGATGCTTCCTGGCATTCGAGTCGTGAAACAGCGATGAGCAGCCTATCTGGAGGTTTGTTCAAGTGGCCTGTCGTTACAAAGCGGTCGTTTTCGAAATCTTTGCCATAATCGTACTGGACAACGCCCGTGGAATTGGGTGAAGGTGCGCTGACAACAACGTCCCCCAGCCGCACATCAACCTCCTTACTTGGCATACCACCCCCAACACCCACCAGCAGAGTGTATTGCAATGCAGTGAAGGTCTGGCGCATGTGTTCTGCCACCCGAGTCGCAGACGTCGTTCCTGCAACCCGATATGGCAAGCACACTATGACCGTCTTTAGATGGGCGATCCGGCCAACGACATAGATATTCTCATCCAGTACACCCTGTCCAGGGGCTTGAAAAACCTCGTCGAGCATTCCTTCAGCTGCCGCCATTTCTATTGGTAAAGCACAAATCCACCCAACTGTGTATTCTGTTGGCTTGGGTGAGTTTTCGTCGACAGTGGCAGCTGGCTTAACATGCTTGAGGTTCAGAGTAGTGTTTAAATAAGGTCGTGATGTGATATTATCGTCGATATCACTCGCGGCGCTGTTGCTAACATGTCCAGGCCCTTGCGCACACCGACGAGATCTTGAATTGAGGTGCTACAACAGGAGTTATTAGCATATAAACCAACTCAAGAGGCATTTATGAATAATTTCCAACCATCTTCAAATCGTTTTCGCTCGAGAACCTTTGATCACAAGGCTTGCAGTATTTCTTATAGTGATTCTTGGCTGCCATATGCTGTTTTGCCGCTTCCCGCGTATGAAACTTGATAAGACAGGTTTCACAAGGAATCCTAGGATTCCAGTGTCCAACTTGTGTCATGTGCGCTTCTGCTGCACTCCGGTCTTTGAACAATTTATTACACTGATCGCATTTTTTCGTTGGTTTACGATGACGTTTCTCATCCATATGCTGCTTGCATGCTTCTTTAGTACCGAACGTTCTGGGGCACGTCTCACACTGGGGCATCTTTGCATTCAAGCAAGTATCTTGAGGATGATGACAAGAGTTAGATGATTCAAGTTTGGTGAAATGAGGCTGAAGTTCATCAACCCCGCACGGCGTGACACTGGGTGTTGCCACGAATTCGTCTCATTGGTTACCTTCGGCAATCCAATAGCTTACCTCGAGTACATAAGCACATGGACAGTCATAGAGACCATATCAGGTGAGTAACAGTGTGGGCAAAGTTGCTAAGCTCCACGTATGATCATCAACATTTCAGGGAGATCCGACTACCTTGTGCAGCATTGCGTTTACCCACAAAGCGAAACGATGATGGGAAAACGCCCACATTGCGGCAGTGCATGCTTGCTTAGTCAATAGTAGCCGATTAAAGGGAACTCATGCCTATATACTGTTTTATATTACTATCTTTAAAAAGTGAATCTCTTACTTTAATATAATTACTTTGTAGTTAACTCTTTAACTTAAGAACTTTTAGAATGTAGTGTTTATTAAGCTAGTTAATATGTTTATAAGTTAATAAGTCTTTTTTAAAATATTATAATTCCTTTAATAAGAGTTTAATTATTTTAAACTTAAGTTAGTTATAGCTATTTAATAAATATATATATTCATTTTTTATTATTTGATTGATATTTAAAATTATAAAAAAGTATAAGCAAATCAAGTTTAAAATTGAAAAGCAGGGAAACTAGACCAGACGCCAGCGTCCAGCGCCCAGAGAATACGCTACCATCTTGGAGACGAGGCTGATCATTTGCTTCAGAACAGGTTTCAGGTGATAAAGTGAGTTGATATATTTCCGTCACTCAAGCCACTTCTCATAGTACAACCTCACTCCCCCTAAATCCTCAAACATTCTAATATACTGCCACTAACCGTACGATACTTCCCGATCGAAGTGTTTGGAGACCTCTTTTCGGCCCCCTATGAGATTTTCCTCTCACTGGCGGAGACTTTTCAACATTTGATCTCGTGAGGGATGGTGAACCAACAGACCTTGTGTTCCCCCACTACATCGGCGAGTCGCTGAACCTGTATCACCACCCAGCACATCGCTGGTACTACTATAGCGATCAAATGCGGGACCAAATATGGGTTTTCAAATGCCACGATAGTCGGACTGATGTTGCTACGGGTATGTACTCCGGTGCACGAAACGGGTGATGATAATCCTGTGCCACCGTTGGCTTCGGCCTGGATTAAGCCGTCTGGTTTTAATAATGGCTGACTTGCCTAGCTGCGCCCCATTGTTCCTTCGATATTCAAAATGGAATATATACTGAGAGGTTCAGAGAGAGCATTGAAATTCGCTTACTGGTCATGTATGATGAATAAGACATCTTTATAGTATCTTTACAGCTACCAGTGCCCTCTAATCGGCAGGGCTTATTGAGGGCGGTTGATCTATTATTGGCACTTGCACTAGTATCAGGAGGCATGTGAATGTATCTGTTATAGTAATAATCTTGCAAAAGAGAAAAGGATCCATCACCGTATAAGTTTCATCAGTGGCTTGGCAAGTATATATACACGCGGACAAACAAATCTGTTTTTATAGGCATCTCACTCTCAAAGTCGGCCTCTTTGTCCGACTCCAGGTTTGACATCTCGCACGTGATAGGCTGTTGCCTGATTCAATTGCTCAACCAACAACGTTGAGGTTTCATCCTCTAATCATGTCGTCAACCCGTCACCTTATCTAATCCTCTATCAATCTCATAGTCAAATAACGGCGCTTAAATATGCCTCCTTCTACTAGTAAAACTACCAGCGATGCATCTGACGAGTCATTTCGGTTTGAAACCATCCAGATTGTCGACGCAGAGGAGCCTGAGTTTTATCGAAAAGGAGGCTTTCACCCAGTTCATATCGGTGACCACTTTAACGGGAGACGGTACCGAATTGTCCATAAGCTTGGTCATGGCGGTTTCTCCGTTGTATGGCTAGCCTACGACTCTTGGGAGTCGATCTGGGTGGCACTCAAGATTGTGGCTGCTTCGGACTCCCCTATGATGGGAGAAAAAGCAGTCATGTGCCACAGTATCATTTCTAAAATGAATGACGAGAGATTCATTACTTACAAACGCTTCTTTCACATCGAAGGACCCAACGGCCGTCATCTATGTCTGGTCCTACCACTATGCGGTCCCTCTTGTAACACCATGTCTCAATACCTACAGAGTAGGATTCATCCCCGGCTGGCGCGCCACGTGGCTTATCAAGCTACAAAAGCTATCGCAGATCTTCATTCTCAACGTCTTTGTCACGGAGGCAAGCGGTGTTTCTCCTTCTACCTTCACTTTACTGATTCTCTATAGACTTTACCCCGAACAATATCGTCTTTCGCATTCGTAACCTTGATCATCTTGACGATCAAGGTATATACCATCTTTTTGGGGAACCTCAACGCGATAGCTTGAGAACAATTTCTGGGGAACCTACTGGCGCAGAAGCACCTCGATATATCGTTGGCAATCTCGACTTCACGTCAGCAGAGGACCTCATACTGGATGAAATATGTTTGATCGATTGTGATCAAGCATTTCTGACTTCTGCTCCCCCGAGTAAAACACTTGGGACACCTCCAGGCTTTCTGGCGCCTGAGGTAGCCGTTGGAAAGCCAGCCAGCCCGGCGAGTGATGTTTGGGCTTTGGGCTGTTCTATCGTGCAGATCAGGTCAGGCTCTTCTCCTTTCTCGATTCCTAACGTCGATAGCCCAGCAAACTTGCTTGGATGGGTCAGCGAGTACCTTGGACGCATGCCGACATCATGGGGTGAGCCACTATTTGACAATGATGGCCTCCCAACGACGGACGCGATCAATGGCGAGCGCCTAGGCGAAGTGCTCGAAAACACGAGATCGCTCAAGCAATGGATCACCGATATCTGGGATCAGCCAGAAAATCTCGAGGAGCTTCAGTCAGCATCAACTGCGCCAGAAAGAGTGAGGGATGAGAACAGGCCATACTTGGAATGCTACCGCAACAAATTTTGGAAACCTGCCGCGATCAGAATTGATGATGTCTACCTAGGAGCATATTCAGACAAAGTTGACAAAATCATTGGGTCGCTCCCGAAAATATCGATGCAGGAAGCTGACTTGTTGTACGATTTGATATCCAAGATTTTTGTATACGAGCCTACACAGCGAGTGTCTGCAAGAGACATCTTGGCTCATCCATGGCTTCACATGGACGATACGACATGAAGATTGGCTGCCAAGATATCAAGGAAAGCGATGAGATAATGATTAGAGAAGTCAGTAGACAAAATACAATTACAGATTCGGGGTGACACATTGTGTCCTTACAAGGCCTGCACACCCGGTGCTTATTCCCGGAGTGTCTTGTCGTGGTCTAGAAGCCGGCTCTGAGCCGGCGGGTAAACTTCCGGCCTGGTCTGGGGTTGCCACGCCGGGATATCCAAGATCTTATTCATGCAATCGTCATCAAAATAAGGTGATTATTGACCGATATACGGATGCTCTCCGTTTTTCGGTGTGGCTCATCAGTAAAAATTCTCGAGATAATCCTCAAGGATGAGAATGTTGTTCTCGCGATGCTCAAAGCTCCGGCTTCGCTATTGGTGGGGTGACAGTAAGACGATGGAAACGGAGTGAGCGAATTGCCCCTGAGGTCGGTGCGATTGAGCGAAATGAACAAATACTTTAAAACATATTCAAACAACTGAATGCATAAAGTATCCTTCCCTTACAAATATTCGGTCAAGAGTCAATGGTTGCATTCGTGGAATGTTGACCGTTCTGTCACACCATACGGTCACGTGCTTTCCCAAGATCCTGAGTCATCAGAACCACCCCGCCAAAATCTTTGACCCCTCCAAAATCTCGGGCTTCAAATTGGGGCAACGAGACCTACTTCTACCAGACGCTTCCCACTCCGTTGTTGCATAGACGAAGACGAGATCGAAAGCGATACCGATAGACGCATACGAACGAGACGAAGCTACAGCACAAGATTGTCACAGCGAACCCTTCACCGACAACCCTTCCCCTCCTCCAACCCCGCCATCATGAGCTTCGACGCTGAGAGCGCGGCTCCAGTGCTCGCCACAGCCGACTTCAAGACTCTCGGTCCCTTGGCCGCTGATCTTGATAAGCACCTCACTCTCCGAACCTACCTTGGAGGTTACACCCTGAGCGAGACTGACGAGAAGGTCTGGACGGCTCTCCGCACCAACAAGGTCGCCATTGGCCTCGTCCGAAAGGGCGCCTACGCCAACATCACCCGATGGTTCAAGTTCATCGAGGATGCCCACCCTGAGCTGAAGGAGAAGCTCAACTCCGGCAAGGAGAAGCGCGTCGGCGGTGCCAATTACAACATTGGCCTCCAGAACACCGAGAACGGTGTCGTCACCCGTTTCCCTCCCGAGCCCAGGTATGTTCTTCACCGAACAAGCATCGCGTGACTTTACTGACACTTTGCAAGTGGTTATCTTCACATTGGTCACGCCAAGGCCGCTCTCCTCAACGACTACTTCGCCAAGACTGCCCCCGATGGCAATGGCAAGCTCCTCGTCCGATTCGATGACACAAACCCCTCCAAGGAGAAGCAGGAGTTCGAGGACTCTATCCTCCACGATCTCGAGTTGATGGACATCAAGTATGTCTCGGTCACTCACACCAGCGACTACTTCAAGGAGCTCTACGAGATTGCCGAGCAGATGATCCTCGACGGTAACGCATACGCTGATGACACCGACCCCGAAGTCCAGAAGGACGACCGCAAGAACCGTCTTGCCAGCAAGCGACGTGACCGTCCTGCTGAGGAGAGTTTGGCCATGTTCAGAGAGATGAAGAACGGTACCGACCTCGGCCGAAAACACTGCATTCGCGCTCGCATTGCCTTTGACTCAAGCAACGGTTCCATGCGAGACCCCGTCATCTACCGATTCCCCAACTGGAAGGGCACCGAGCCCGCTCCTCACCACCGAACCGGCTGGGACTGGAACATCTACCCTACCTACGATTTCGCCTGTCCCGTCGTCGACAGTCTCGAGGGTGTCACCCACGCCCTCCGAACGACCGAGTATGCCGACCGCAACGAGCAATACCACTGGTTCATCGACAACCTCAAGCTCCGCAAGGTCAACCTCTGGGAGTTTGCCCGCATCAACTTTATCCGAACATTCCTCTCCAAGCGAAAGCTCACCAAGGTTGTCGACACCGGTCGTGTCAGCGGCTGGGATGATCCTCGCCTGCCTACCGTCCGCGGTATCCTCCGCCGCGGTTTGACCGTTCCCGCTCTCCGTGAGTTCATGTTGAAGCAGGGACCTAGCCGAAATATCGTCACCATGGACTGGACAACTATCTGGGCTATCAACAAGCGAATGCTCGACCCCGTTGTGCCCCGATACATGGCGATTGAGGAGAAGGACGCCGTTACTGTCACCGTGACTGGCGGACCTGAGAAGTCATACAAGGAGGACAGACCCAAGCACGTCAAGAACCCCGACGTTGGTACCAAGCAGGTCACATTCGGGCCCAAGCTTCTCCTCGACCAAGCCGACGTTGCTGAGTTCGCCGACAACGAGGAGATCACCCTGATGAGCTGGGGTAACGCCATTGTCCGCGGCCTCGACAAGTCCGCCACACCCATCAAGGACCTCACCCTCGAGCTGCATCTCGCCGGCGACTTCAAGACCACGAGCAAGAAGGTCCACTGGCTAGCGGCCGACCCCGAGAACCTGGTCAAGGCTGAGCTCTGGGACTTTGGCTACCTCATCACCAAGGACACGCTAGAGAAGGATGACAACCTGGACGACTACCTGGCCGAGACCACCGCCTGGAAGGTCGATGCGCTGGTCGACGCTAGCATCGCCGGCCTCAAGGAGAACGACTTTATCCAGCTGGAGCGCAAGGGATACTACCGTGTGGACAAGGCTCTTGGCCAAGGACCCGACGGCCGAGCTGTCCTGTTCAAGGTCCCCACAGGTGGCCAGAAGGGTTAAGCTAAACAAAAGGGCGGGGAATTTTTATGAAAGTCTTGTGTGATTTGACGGCGGACATGTAGTTATGAAAAAGACAAAGTACCGTAGTAGAAATGCGAAAAAAGAGGAAAAAGATCAGGACCATCATGAACTCCCTTGCACAGCTTTGCATGCAGCACATGTCACGCTGTTCCTACCGCGACGATGATTCGCTCTGTTGATGTCAGTGCTGATGTAGATCCACCAAAAGCGGTATACTCATGAACACGATGGGAAAATCCCTGCTTCTCAATGCGCATAGCAGAATGTACAATGAGATTTGAACTGCAGGTCTGAGGATACGAGAGGCGGGTTGATCGACCCTGTAATCAGCTATACGAGAGGAGGAAATGATGGTGCGATTTGTATCTCCACATTAGGCGGAGATTTTCTAGAAGATGATGGATTATGACGTTGGATAAGTGAAGTGATTCGGACGTAGGTACCTATTAGGGATGGATGCAATGAATGAGAATTGTCGAGATGTTAGGCCTAAAAATAGATTATAGAACGGTTCTAGCGCGTGGTGTGCCGCTAACCCCCGCTGCACCAGTCAGCCCAGAAGGGCTGCTCCCTCGTGGCGTAGGGGAATAAAACGGTCTCGATGCAGTGAAAGGATTCATTACTAACGTCGGGCATTTACAGCACAGCAATGACAAAGGAACAGTGAAGGTAACGTGAGATTCGAATAATACGAGATGCTACATCGAGCGATGGATTGACCATGGGCATCTCCACAGTTTCTGACGTAGAACAAGACGGAAAGATCGGAAATACTGCACTGTACCCAACGGAAGAATTATCTGATCAGGTTCCATCTGCTATTTTTGTCTTTCTTGCGGGGATGGGGCCTGACTTCACAGCAAAGCACCACTTCAATACGAGAACTTCTGCTTCAATTATGCCCTGATAGATACAGTCACGAGGTAGCAATTACAGAATAATACTACCGTTTTATGCTTCTTCTGCGCCGCTTTATGCTTATGCATAGTTTCTACGCCTCCCGCTGCGGTGAGGTGCGGTTCATCGGCTGATGTCGGTGGGTGCGGGTTTGGAATATGGAGATCCAGCTTCGGCCTGTCGATCACCTCGTGTTGCTCAACGCACGAGGTCTCTACTGCAAGGGAAGATTGAAGCTGGGAGTTTGCGGTGAGGTATAGCATGGATCAGTATAGCTTGTGGGACTGAGCTGGATGTTCTATGTCATAAGTTTAGACCAGTGGTGTAGAACATCTATATAAACAGCCCTCAACCTCTCTTCTCATCCCATCTCATCATCACACACTCACACATCTCATCTTCACACAAACAAAAGCACTTCCACTACAAACAAACCACACCCACCCAAAAACACACTCAAAATGAAGTTCTCCGCCGCCGTCTTCACCCTCCTCGCCGCCACCGGCGTCACAGCCGCGCCCGCCGCTGAATCCGTCAACATGATGGCCTCAACCCCCCAGTGGACCATCCGCGACGCCAAGCGCTACTGCCGCTCCGACGACTCCATCTGCAACTGGAAGTTCGGCATCGACACGGGCGACGGCAAGCCCTACGAGTGCCGCTACGACGTCAAGGGCCCCGGCGCGAGCAAGAAGCGCAGCGCGGGCCCCAGCACCTGCGGCGACTTCACCGTCACCTCTGGCTGGAGCGACCAGTTCGGCGCTGACAGCGGCTTCACTACGCTTTCGGTTGTGTCCAAGTCGAAGCGTCAGATCATCT
Source organism: Fusarium denticulatum (assembly GCA_013396175.1). Lineage (NCBI taxonomy): Eukaryota > Fungi > Ascomycota > Sordariomycetes > Hypocreales > Nectriaceae > Fusarium > Fusarium denticulatum. The sequence continues at coordinate 65,649 of JAAOAK010000071.1, read as the reverse complement.
GGCCTGCTTATACGGATAAGCAGCTTGCTGGCGCGAAGATTGTTAAGCCTGATCAGTCTTATGCCCCTGCTTCTCTCCCTAAATAAGCGAGCGATAATGAATTGAGGTGGATTGGAGGATTGGGGATTGACATATAATTAATTGCTTGTACATATTTGAAGGATGGAAAGCTTGGGGTCACAATACATAAACGCATTCAGCATCATTGGTCGATTATTTCCCGAAGTGAAAGTGTAATCCATCACTTGGTCGGCCGAGTGCCGTCGGGCTTTCGGCCGGACGGTTCGGCACCTTGTAACGCAAATCATCATTGCATCACTCGAGCATGCGCAACAATAACAGCCAGTATACATTGGAGCCTTTGCAGATCTTGCAACAGGCAGTGATAATAGGGAGCCGTAAATTGTTGGATAAATAGCTGTTAGCCAAAAAGTCTATCGTGTCAAATTTACTCATTACATGTGTGGATGGAATATTGACCCATCGCTTCTAGGTAACAGTCAGTGTTGTAGCAATGCCTAACCAGAAAACATGCATCGAATGAGTTTTCTACAATATCTCCGACCGATAAACATCAATAACATTTTCTCAATTGCGCTTGGTCAACTTTTGAGCGCGGGGCCTGGTTATACCAGTTGGAGCTTAGCGGTCTAACAAGCCCGGTTACCCTGCAGATGGCACATTTTCAATTTTTGGCGGTGCTGGTAGGCTGGGTATTGCCATTGTTATGGACTCATTTGATGACCAAGGCCTTTTCAGTTACATATTTACTTCGAACTAAACTCGCAGTAATGATGTTTCATCGTGTTTGGTGGTTCTGGCCATCATTCTCGTCCAAATTCAATCTGGGTTGCCCAATTATTACGGTCGCACAACGGACAGATGGTGCACTCGCAGCGAAGAAACGTTAATTATTTCTGGCTGTTCGATACCTGCACTCTGTCGTACCGCATTTATTTATAAAAAAGCTCTTCTACCTATTCACCTTTTCACCTTTTTCGACGTTGGTAAACGCCGGTGGTACATTCGCAGCAACACCAGAAAACTGAGGGTGCCTGAAGATCCCCACCAAAAAAAAATAGCTTCCAGTAGAAAACAACGGAACTCAAACGCGTCACTTTGTCTCCCAGCACATAACCGCCCGGAAGATGACATGTTGGTGATACGTGAGAGTGCCAGAAAGATAAGATCAATGTTGCACACTTGTATCCGCACACTGTTCTGGCCGTTTCCACAATTGATGCGCGTCCAACCGTCGGGAAGCAGATCACTAGCCTTGCACACACAATTATAGAAGCCTGTGCTGGACCTCACCACGATAAAAAATGTGGCTTCGACCCAGCCTCCGAACTCCAAATGCTGCAATACGTCAGAGAAGCGCCGCGAAGTTGGCGCTGCGGCGGGGGAAAACCTCTCATTCAAATCCCGCACCCAATTGCAACAGGCGCCAGCCAGCGTCAAAGTCAATCAACACCAAGAGGCCTCACTCACACCGACAAAAGACGCGTCGATACGAAGTCCAATATATACTCACCAAAAACTGCAAATTACGATCGTCGAAATAAAAGTCAATTGAGGCGTTCGCCAAGCTGAAACAAGATGAACACCGGCTCACCAACTCAGAAACGGTGGTAAAACTAAAGACCGACGACACGCGTATTGTCTTAGCTTGGCGCGTACTAATTGACTTTTCCCCCTCTAGCCTCTTCTCTATGTACCAAAGAGACCGTTGCTGGGATACATAGCCACACGGGTATTTTATACGAGCGCGAGTGACAGTTTTGGCATGTGAGGTGGATTCTGCAGTAGGTACTGTGATGAGCCGGGACGCTCGGGGGGAGGGGGAAAATGTCATGCTGTTTACCTACTCCCGCCAAGTAATGACGGTCTGCCAAGAAGCAAGCCCCTTTGATCAAAACTGGGCATTAGCATCACGAGGCCTTAGCACCAATGCACGAAGCCTGTTTTCTCTACAGTCAATGAACGAACATATCTATCTATGACTGCTATCCTCCATAAAACAGCACACTCCTCATTCCAGTATCTCATGGTCAAGATATGTCTCGTGTGCACGTCAAACCTTGATTCCTTGCAGCGACCGTGTTTCAGTGGTCGCGGAGGAAGAATAAGGTAATATTTAAGCATACCAGGGGGGCCAATTGGGTGGACCTGGCGCATTAAAGTTTAGCGCCCTCGTCTTTGAAAGGGGGGAATCTTTTAGAAGAGTACTTTGTAACTGTCATAGATTTGAGGAGGGGAGAGGTACACTGTTATCGTGCAAGGACTTGCTTGCGTGGCCCGTTCAAATCTCAATCTAGCACACGAGATCTTGGCTTTCTTTGTTATTGCGATGGACTTCACTTTTGTCTCATCAATAGGTCGTGATGTTCGCCCAACGAGGTCTCCTACAATTGTCGTCTTGTCTTCAATTAACTTCCATGCTCAATTATGCACTGTAAATCAGGTTCAAATGTCAATTACGTGGCTCCCCCCTTCGCCAAGACCTGACCATTTGCCAATAAAGTCATGATCAAAACACCCCATGTCACTGGCGTCTTGGCCCTTCAACCTTCTTGTCTCGTCGATAGGCTCTAAAACCCGCCAAGCAAATACACCTCCTCGTCGCAGCGCTTGCACTGCCCCGATGCCCAGAGACTTGGCTCGTATCAATGAACTTGCATTTCCCCCCTTGTTTTTTTTGTATGTGCGTGTTAGGTAGTAAAGAATAGATCCCCGGCTTTCCGTCCCACCTTTGATCTACCCAGATCTCTCTTTTCTTTCTTACCTTTTGCATTCGCTTTTTTGACTGTAAAGTTTGACATCGAAAACACTCGTTTTTAAATCCCATTTGGACTTTTATTTTCCGGTCCTGTCTTCTTTTGGCGGGAGGGTTTAGTTCGTACGCTGAGGTCTGGTGCTTGTGTCGCTCGCTTACAAGCTACCTCGATTGACCACCATATCACGACATCGCCTCATATCGACACCGATTTCTTGCAGAGGATTCATATTTGATCACAGCGACATCATGTTTTCGTCGCCGACAGCGTTTGCGGCTCAGGCTGCGCTTCTGGGGGGTCTTCTCGTTCAATCGGTCGACGCACAGTATTACAAGATTGGAACAAAGGGTACGATGCCGACGACTGCAGTCAATGGAGGAGGAGTACTGACCGTAAAATAGATGAGATTAAACAGTCGGCACGAACACTTGCGTATGATCTCATGTTGCAATATGACGGTAACCAGACTGGCATGATTCCCGGTATCTTGCCCGGTCCTCCCACAGAATACAAGGGCGACTACTACTGGTGGGAAGGCGGAGCGATGATGGGAACATATATCGGTGCGTCGGCATTGACAGCTCGTCGAAATGTATTGAAGACTAACTGGGGGCAGATTACTGGAAGCTCACCGGCGACGAGAGCTACAACCACGTAGTGATGGAGGGCATGCTTCACCAAACAGGCGACGGCCACGATTACATGCCCAGCAACCACAGTGCATCCCTCGGAAACGACGACCAAGGCTTCTGGGGCATGTCCGCCATGCTCGCAGCAGAGAACAAATTCCCCAATCCACCCGACGACCAACCCCAATGGCTCGCCCTCGCACAGGCCGTGTGGACGACGCAGGCTAAGCCCGAGCGACACGATGACAAGTGTAACGGTGGAATGCGATGGCAGATTCCTTTTACCAACTCTGGATACGATTATAAGAACAGTGCGTTTGTCCTGGAATTGAATGATGGGGAGGTGTAGCTAACCTTTGTAGCCATTGCTAACGGATGCTTCTTTAATATTGGGGCTCGTCTTGCGCGATATACTGGGAATGAAACGTATGCAAAATACGCTGATGAGACGTGGGAGTGGCTCTGGGGCGTCAACTACATCGATCACGAGAGATGGCTGGTGTATGATGGCGGACACGTCGGCAAGAACTGTACCGACATCAACAAGGCCACCTTTTCCTACAACGCCGCCATTCTCATCCAAGGCGCTGCGTTCATGTACAACTTTGTAAGTCCACCAACCTCTTCCCCGATAAACACACACTTACATGCGTGCGCAGACCAACGGTTCCACTGTATGGGAGGACCGCATCGACAAGCTCCTCGACGCGACGCTCAAGAACTTCTTCCCCAAGGACATTATGTACGAAGTCCCCTGCGAAGGCCGCAAGGGCGCCTGCTCAACCGACATGTTATCCTTCAAGGGCTACGTGCACCGCTGGCTCGCCGTAACAACACAAGTCGCGCCCTTCACAGCAGAGCGCATCCTCCCCGTGCTGCAGACATCAACCGAAGCAGCGGTTAAGCAATGCACAGGCGGAGATTCCGGTCGCAAATGCGGTTTCTACTGGAGCGGTGGAGAATTCGTGGATCCAGCTGTTGACGAGACGAGCGGTGCGGGCGAGCAGATGAATGTGCTTGCTGCGGTGTCGAGTTTGTTGATTGGCGATGCGGAACCGCCTGCGACGAATAGCACGGGTGGTATCTCGAAGGGTGATCCAAAGGCGGGAGAGGATTCGCATGATAATCCGGAGCCGGAACCGATCACGACGGCGGATCGGGCGGGAGCGGGTATCCTGACGTTCTTGGTGCTTGCGAGTGCGGTTGGAACGTTTGGATGGATGTGTTTTGATTGAGCGATTGAAGCTTTGAGTATGGCGTTGGTTTGTAAACATGTACAAGAAAACTCGACTGGCGAGCGAGGATTACATTTTTGTTTGTCGCTTTTGTTGGAGAATGGAGTTGGCCCCGTGTTCCAGGGATTGTCAAGACCTTGATGGGAGATACCCAGCGAAAGGCAGCATTCTGATAGGTTTTTAAATACAGATGCTTCATAAGTTATTCTCATTTTTGCGCTTGTCTTGACCTTTGGACGTGTCTCAATTGAACGTCGTTGGGCTCGGGAATTATGCGACCATGCTGTATACGGACAAACTGAACAACCATGGTTGTTAAGCATATCGCATGTTGATGTATCACCAAGAAGAGGGGAAAATAAATTAGTAGCGACGGTCAGAATTGGCCGCAATGAGGCTCTGGTGTTGCCCTGAGTGAGGCTTTCGCTGAGCCAAGGAGGTCAGTCAGTATGACAAGGCTGCATTCGATCGAAGGTGCTGGATGGAGACTTGTGGCTGAGAGCTTCGATCGCCACAGAGAAACTTAGCTGCTGGGGCGCGGAACTAGCTGACTCATCATAAACTGTGGAGCTGGCGCCACCTTTAGTTCAGCCTTTCGCCTTTCGCCTTCCTTTGGGCCAAGATTTATCAACCTTCATCACCTCAATCAGGCACGCAGCGCATCAACTCCTGATATCAACAGCAAAAGTCGCCCCTTCTATCGAGCTCCCGATTGACGCGACGCGACACCATGGCTGAACCACCCACTACTGAAACAGCGATGCCCGCCCCCGTCGCTTTCAAGCAAAGGAGCCGACGAGCCTAGGACAACGTGAGGAAGCGACCTGCCAGCACCTTGCCAGCGCATGGCGACTCTAAAGACTCCTCCTCTTCTTCAGACGACGAACGCGGCGCTGTCGACGGACCTCGGATCAAGCGCAACAAGAAGGGAGCAATTTCAGCGTCTTCGACAAGCCAACGAAACCCCGATCAAGATCACGGTCCTACAGCCTTCCGCGCGAACCGTGAAGTGCCACTCTCAGACACAAACGATGCCACGAAGCGGAAGGACTGGTATGATCATGTAATAAGACTGCAGAAGAGCCGAACCTAAACTTTCGAAGTTCAAAACCGTGAGAAGCGACATACGCCTCGAGGCTGTCTTTGGACATGTTGCTCAAGTCAGAGCGGGCTCTGACCGGTGTTGAAGCCTGCACAGCCTGATCTGGTGCGTACTTGTGCCTCAGATAGTCGAAGCTTTGGAAGGGCAGAGACGCATCCGACGGTACAAAGGTGGCCATCTTGCCGTCTTGGCAATATTCGCAGTATGCCCTGTGCCAGCTCAAATATACGCCAGAAGACTTCTCGTACCTTGGGAGATAGTCGATCCTACGGGACTGTGGGGATCGGCACTCGGTACAGACGATTTCCATCTGTGTTCTGTCGCCCAAAGATGGATCAGCTTGCCGATATACTATGCCTTTCAGTGTTTCGAACTTTGCTGGGTGCTTGGCTCGCGATTTCATAGGGCCAAGCTCCGGTCGCCATTGATCGAGTGGGAGACCGACATTGAGTCCCGTCCAGGAAGGATTTCGCAGGTTGAATCCTTGTGGGAGTTGCATCCACAAAGATCGGAGGGGAAGCGTGCGTAGCACAAGCATACAGTAAGCCTCGAGGACGTTCAGTACCAAGGGGATGTTGCCTCGACTTAGTCCTAGACTCGTATCCACACAGCCCAACAATAGCCAGAAACTTTGTTGTACCACGCCTTGAAGAGTTAAGCCTCCTTTGCTTCACTGAGGCTTGCAGCTTTGTTCTCGACGTGGATAACAAAGAGCACGAGTTGCTAGCAATTCATTTAGATAGAGTATTCTCTGCTGCTTGATTGCCTCATGTGATTTCTTTAACTGAGATATTCTATATACACGGCCAGAATTCAATAGCTTAATACAATTGGAAATTCAAACTTCTGGGGCATGATAGGTCAAGGAGAGCCAGACAGATCCAGTTCTTTATATTAACGCTATTCCAACAGACGCATCAACCTTGCTTCCATCGTTCTGCCTGTATTTTGATCGTGCTCGGCTTACGCGCTGTCCAAGCCATTCCCCGATAACCAAACCAATCACCTATCTTACTCCAGAGCCGCGCGTGAGTTACCGCACCGTCATAGTATGGAACTTCCCGAACTTTCCAAGATACTTAAACTACGAACTCGCCTCAAAACGAATTCAGAATTTCGCTCTATCTCTCTCTCTCTCTCTCCCTCTCTCTCAAAATCACCAAGCTATCTGTGGTGATATAAGCTCTCAGCCGCAAGCTTCTTTTCTAACCCTTAGTGTTGTGCTCGTATCAACCATGGCGACTACAGCAGATAACGTATACGAGTTCTACCGGCCCTCGAAAATATTGGCGCTCGTCGCTTGTGTAGTCTTTGCAGTTTTTAGTCTTGTTCATCTAAGATATGTCTTTCGTTATCGAAAATACTTCTGCTTGGTTCTTGTCCTTGGAGGATTCTGTATGTATCAACTCACTCAAACACTATGGACCATCGTTCTGACACTTATCTCATAGTTGAGACTGCGGGTCTTGGCGCGAGGATATACTCGACCGACCACCTACGAGACCAAGGATCGTACGGCACGCAAACACTCCTAATCCTCCTGGCGCCCATCTTCTTCTCGGCAGCAATCTACATGTTCCTCGGCCGAATAATTCGAGCCACCGAGAATCCCGACCTTTCCATCATTCGAACACCATGGCTTTCCAAGTTCTTTGTAATGGCCGATGTCTTATGCTTCGTCGTTCAAGCGTGCGGTGCAGGAATACTCGTCAACGCTAATAATACCGCTGACCAGAACAATGGAGAGAATGTTATTCTTGCTGGACTGGCGCTTCAGGTTGTCATCTTGGTCATATTCCTTATTTGTGCGGGAGTATTTCATGCGCGACTTGCGAAGAGGGGACTCATTGGGGCGATTAATCCGAGACTCTACTTGGTAATAATGCTCGGTGAGCTATACACCTGTGCGACACTGATTCTGATTCGAAACGTGTTTCGACTTGTTGAGTTTGGACTTGGGGATGATGGATATTTGCAGCGGTATGAATGGCCGATTTACGTCTTTGATATTCTCTTGATGGCTATGGTTATGGCGCTGGCATTGAGTTGGTACCCGGCTGATTTGCATGTTCATCATGATCCTTATAGGCGACAACCAATGGCAAGCACGGCTTAGATCAATTTGATAGGGTTGCGGACGTCCAGAGGTCAGTATGAGAGAAGAAAGAGTCTTGCCGATTTGTACTTTAGCTTGCTAGGAGGAATTATGCATGAGATAGAGTTTCAGAAAACAATTAAAGCTTGGTTGACAATCGTCAAAATGGGATATGCTACCAATGTCGTCGATTGATAGACGAGCCAATAGATCTTGACATATTCTGGTGTCAGTCTTGTCAGCAGCTACTGTATGTCCAAGGATATCCCGGTCATCGGAGATAGCACGAAGAAATAGAGTTTGTACGACAGCCCCAACCAAGCACGGAGAAATTCTCGTGTTTCGGTTGTAATATCCACAACATCGTAACCCCAAACTCTAATAACCGCTCACAATACCTCCTTGACTCAAGCATGACTCTCCCCAATGCTACTTTATTTCTCTCACGTCTCCATCTCCATCCCGAAAACTCATCGCCAAGAGAAACGATAGTCGCACAAACCTGACAGCGGGTGGCTTTAGCACCGTCGAAACCGACGCAAAAAGGTGGGGAGAAGATCAGCAGCACCAACTCTTGAGCTAGCCAGGGGTAAACACAGAAAATCAGACGGTTCCCCACGTTCTCCAGACGTTGGGATGCCAAGATATGGGGGCACTGACGTCGAAAGCGACGACATTTCCAATTTGGCTGCAACGTTCCTCTATGGATGATTCAAAGTTGCATTGGAGGTAGAGTACCGAAGCCAAGGGCTCGGCGATAACACTTTAGCATCGGAGGAAACAGGTGAAATCGGAAATTTCTAAGCTTATCCTTGCGTTTATATCGCCTTCTAATATTGATACATCTAAATAATCGCTCAATTTGCCTCCCATGTGTTGACTCTACTAAGACTCCTCTACTCCAAACAAGCAACCACCGTGGTATACATAACACAACTTAGTCATCGTGGTGCTCAATCCCATCGGCGACCAAGCTCAAGATATTCTCCTCCCCTGGCACATTCTGAGGGAAGCGAGCATTATAGCCGATGACAGATCGGGCCTTCAAATAAGTTCGCGTAGGAATAGACACCTTCCGAGTGGAGACGAACCACTTGACATCCTCACTACAGGGCGGTGTAGTAAGCGAGCCCGAGTATCTAAGACAACCAAAACCGTCAGCGGGCATTACTTTATTCTTGGCATGCTTAGTAGAACTTACGATCGGAAATCACCCTCGTTGAGGAGCGATACAATCTCGGACATTTTGAGAGCCTTGACGTGAGTGGTTTGTCCCAGCGTCGCAATCTTATCCACCGAGTTGAGAACGGTAGTAACGACAGTGGATTTGGTAGCAGGGATGTCCGTTTTGCCCCTACGCGTCTCCCTGAATTTATATGAACTGGCCGCTCCGTCGTCGAGATCGATAAAGACACCGATGACGGCAAGTTTGCCGTCTTCGCTGGCGTGAACCATGTGCATCTCCATAGCTAGACTTGTGCCGTTGTCGATGTGCTCGCTGGGAAGATGGAAGTGGAATTGCTTTTGGTGGTATGTTGTGTTTTCGATGGTGATTTTACCGCCGAGTCCTTCGGTTACTACCTCGACGGTGCTTCCCAAGTTCTCGAACTCAACGCCCTTAGTGAAGTTGGGGATCTCGATGTTTAGGTCTGAGGCGGGGATGGTGTTGAATGAACCCGAGGCGAGGTTGATGGGGGATTGGTGGTGGCCGGTTGCGCATAGTTCGTTGGCCTTGGGGTCTAAGTTGTACCAGTTTGCTGGGCCCTATTGTATAAGTCAGTAACCTGTACGGAGATCTTTGATGCTCACGCTGTATAAGAGAGTGATTGAAGGAGAAGACCAAGGGGAGCGAGTGGCGTACATTGGCAGCAGAGTATCCAAACTTGGGAGCATGAATAACATCAGCTCTCCGATGAAGATGCGTTCCATAAGCACACGACGCCTGGACCTGCGGCGCACAAGCAGCCAGAACAGCTAACAAAGATATCCAAGAAGTCATATTAAAGAAATTACTCAGTTCAGAACCTGGGGAAATCGTTGAAACTCAAGAAACAAGGTAAAAAACAAGCCTCTACAGATCTAAAACCGAGAAACACTCTTCATTTAAGTATTCCTTCATGTTCATCCCTACGATCCCCGACAGGTAATATAAATCCAGGATTATTATCCAGGGGTCTACTCCGTACAGGCTGGGGCTTACATCAACTGCAACGGTAGCTAGCTGACTGCCGCCAAAGTCACGCCACAATGTTCTCACCGGCCAAGCCGGGGGCGGTGGATCTAAAACGGGTGTGTTTACTCATCGCCTAGACGGTAGGTAATCATTATTGCCTGGACGGTAATCAATATTGCTGAAGAAAGCGTCGCCGGGTATACCCTGTCAAGTTACGTCCGAGTGTCACGCCGTTGAAACTTGGGGGAGTGCGCATCTGGGGTTAGACGAGACCCTGAAGTAAGCATTAGTCTGCATGAATCAATTATGCTTTTGGCCAGAACAATGCGTCAGAAGTGCCGTACTTGCACTCAAACTTCACAGCGTTGCACTCGTAAATCGATTTATTTATCGGTCTTCGCACCGCGAATTGTAAACTCTGGATAACAAAATGACGTGTGCCATGTTATTATCTACGCCCGCAACGTCCCCGCGGAGTAATCGCACACTCTCCATGGAGCTGAAGACCGAAACTTGACTGGCTGGAACAAAACCTCCAGAAAAACCGTTGCCAAGCGCCAGGGGTCTGGGGGGCTCAGACGGGGGGAGAGGTTCTGGACTCCCTTGGCAGTGCGTTGGCTGTAATCTGACACACGGCCTCGACCTGTGGCTTGACAATGACTCGAGGGCGTGGAGAATGGTAATTTCACTCATTTTCTTAATTCTCTCACTTATGGAGTTTTGGGACAGGATTATGAATAAGCTTAAGTTTTGAACGATGCTACGTTTCTCCGTATTGATCGAGTCAGGTGACTTGGCGATAGTGGATTCGCGATAACAGAATCCAATGGAATCATGACGACGACGATAAATCCACTCAACCTCACTCACTTACAGCACAATCTTATCCCTAACTCTATCACAACCGCCAAGACTTCAATATTAAGCTCTCTTATAGTCTTCTTCCTATCCTGCACAACCCAGTCTAGCCCCAACTTACCGATAATTTGGCTTCCCTATCCCACTTTACCCCTCGTCCAGCATTACCAATCACAGCAGTTTTGATACGACATACTGTACGCAAGCCTGTCACCTGTCATTTCCCCTTCGATTCCATCTCGCGATTCTTCAAAACTCAATCTAAGCATGGCTCCCTTGTACAAAAAGACCCTCGTGCTCGGTGCCTCATCTGGTATTGGAGAGGCCCTTGCCGCCAAGCTCATAGCCACAGGGACAAAGGTCATTGTCGTCGGTAGACGGGGCGATAAGCTTGAGGAGTTTGTGAGGAAATGTGGAGAGGATAATGCGAGGGCTGTTGTGTTTGATGTCACGGATTTGAATGGAATCAAAAGCTTTGCCGAGTCTATCACCCGGTCTGATCCAGATTTGGACTCTGTCGTGTTTAGTTCGGGGATTCAACGAGGATTTGACTTTGTGAATCCTGAAACTCTGGATCTATCTGTTCTTGGCGACGAACTTACCACCAATTACACATCTGCCGTGCATCTCACCGCAGCATTCCTCCCTCATCTCAAGACCCTACCAGGCGGCCATTTAATTTACATCAGCGCAACACTCGGTCTAATCCCCTCCATGATCCGAACGCCCAATTACAATGCATCCAAGTCCGCGCTTCACACATTCATCCTAAACGTTCGAGAGCAACTAAAAGCTAGTGGAGTGTCTAATATCCGCATGGTTGAAGTTTTTCCGCCGGCTGTTCAGACGGAGTTGCATGATGAGAAGCATCAGCCTGATTTAGTGAATGGTGGAGAGATTGGGATGCCTATTGGGGAATTTACGGAGAAGATGTTTGAGGGACTTGGTAGGGGGGATGAGCAGTTTGCTGTTGGGCCGGGGGAGAGTTTGTTTAAGGAGGATGGGTTTGAGACACAGAGGACGAAGCTTTATGAGGCGGGACGGGAGTTTATCGACAAGTCTTTAGCTAAGCACCTGAAGAAATAGTTGTATATGATTATTTCCAAAACTGAAGAACCTAGAATGACTTCTCATGGGCTATAGCGCGTAAGAGACTATCTAGAGTTCCTATGCCTTAAGAATATTAAGTAGCAACCCCGATATCCCTGCATGGTTACTTGCATAATTGATTATAAAACTAATTCTTTCCCGCTCTGGTCTCTGCTAGGATGTGCTATTATTCTGAGCATACGGGATCTTGTCATTGAATTCTGAGGCATTAACAAAATTCGACTGACCCAACACATTCCTCAATGATTTATACCTCATGCACACTCCCCTACATCTAGCCACATTCGTTGAGCTATATAACATTTAAAGAAATATCTCGGATGGAGCCGGGCATCTATAAAACAAAGCTGCATAATTCGCAAATCGCGCATCCTCATTCCTCAACATGCAAATCGCGCATCCTCAGCTGGCCCGTTCTCGTATGATATTCAAGCCACAGCAGCATAGCCTCACATCCCTGTCCTGGCTTACCACTCAACTACTGTCATGCTTATATTCTATAAACGTATGTAAGAAGCTAAAGAAGGAAGGTAAGCATGCGGATGGTGTGGCGAGGATTACTTCAGCTATAAGCAATAAGCTTGATTTGAAAATGCACGGCGCCAGGTGTCAGAGCTGAAATCACATGTAATCAGCCACGATCAATAGTCTCATTCTTGAAGAGTTTTGCGCTTTGTGTAGACCAGGTTTGGTGGTCTGCCTGTGTGGAAATTCAAGGAATTATTAGCGTATTCTCCGTTAACTATCTTGATTACATGGCACTTGTTGTCATGACCTGTATTACAGATCATGGATGCGTCTGTAGATGAACACTTTACATCACCACAGCAACATGATCATCCATATACTTCCCAATATCTCCCAGGAAAAGAGAAGCAAGGACAGAAACCACACCAAAAGCAATGCTCACATAATACACCCACTTGTATGCCTCAGCATAAGCAATCTGGCCAGCCTGGATCACAATCTTGTACAACGCCTCATTTCCCTTGATACCTGGCACCTCAGCAATCTCATCCAGCAAAGAGATACTAGTCAGCCCGATGACCTCCCCGATGACTTCAGTTGAGGTGATGTTGCCATACTTTACCATCGCGCCACCGATGTAGTGAATAGCAGCGGGTGTAAACTTGGCAACGAGGACATTGTAGTAAATGGTGTAACCGATGCTGCCGCCAATGACGCGGATGCTCAGAGTAAGCGCTGCGATAGTCGCGATGAGATCGTCGGGGCAGATGATTGTTGTGATGATGCTAGCTGGGACGACGATTCCTCCAATACCCAGGCCAGCTAGGACGAGAATTCCCCATAGAGTAGACATGTTGTCGGGCCTTGCAACAGACATGGCGCCGCATCCAGCCGTCATAAGAATACTCGAGATAACCATGAGTGATCTGTTTGCACCTCTGAACACAGATAGAAGCCAGAGGACAATGCATGCACCAGCCATGATGCTGAAACCAACAGGAATACCGCGGATTCCAACTTGCACGGGGTCATGGCCGTACACGTTGAAAGCCTGCGTAGGCCAAAACATGAGGATGGAAAAGAAGTTGGCGCCAGAGATGAAGGTGATGATGAGCGTAAGGGTAAGAATCCTCGGAGCCTGGTTAATACGACGAGGGAACATGGGATACGGCGCAAAGAAGCCCTCCCAGACGACAAAGGCGACTACCAAAGCCGCTCCAAGAATCAAAGGCACAAGGACATGAGCTGACTTCCAAGGATACATATATCCACCCCACTGCAAACCAGCCATGAACAAGATCATACCAGAGATGCTGAGAAAACCACCGACAAAATCAATGCGCTTCAAGATTTCTCCTCGTGTGAGACCCTCTGAGTTGACGCGAGGCGGGGGGAAGTAAAACAACGCTGTCAAGACAAGACCGACAAACGCCCAGAGAGCACAGAAGAGCCCGATGTATCGCCATGTTGAGTGCGCGGCGATGAGCTGTGCCCAGAGAACAGAGGGGCAAAAGGGCACGATTGTGAAGATAAGGATGGAGACGTATTTGCCACGCTGGGCAGTCGGTGCCATCTCAGACGTTGCTGCTAAAGCGGTGAGTTCGTTGATACCAGCTCCAACACCCGCCAAGACCATTCCACCTAAGTACTAGTTAGTCTTTATCTGGACGATATGAGGGGGTGGGGGCGTACCGATAAAGACATTCATATTGTGAGCGGTAGAACAAACAATCATTCCAAGGACGATAAACGATGCACCGGAGAGTGCAACGTATCGACGACCGAACATATCCGATAGAGATCCCACGAACGGACAGACAGCTGCTAGTGAGAGAAGATTGGCTAGAACGAACCAGGTCCAACGATCGTGGCCTCCTATATCAGCGTAGATGTATGGTGGGACGCCTCCGAATAGATAGACTGGGATCTGGGAGCCTGTCCAGAGAAAGGCTTGCGAAACGAGGGCCATGAATCGTCTTTTCGTCATCTGAGATATGAGTGTTAGTATGACCAAAGATAGTGGCTCGTGGTGTGTATACCTTTGCATCTTGACCTTCACCAGATTCATCTGCGTGAGCCTGGAAGGCGTTCTTCTCGTGAAAAGTAACGGCCGCATGTTCGGTCTCTACATGAGTAGGCTTCTCGCTCTCAGAGTTCTGCCCACTGGCATCCAATTGCGTCGGACCCATGGCTTGTCTGCAATAGGAGATCTGATAGCGAGTAAGGTTAAGTTACTCAATGAAGTAGGGAAAGGAGTTATTTAAATTGAATAATATCATGTTACACTGATCGACTGTCTATCCTACTTATACGGACTCCCCCGATCAAGGTGCCGAGGCACCCTGTCGCCAAACGAGGGGTTACTATACGCTATTGAGAGTCTAGACTTGATTTAAACGACAGGAATTGATAACAAGTCACGGAGAGGAGATGAAATGTGAGAGTTTGTGATAGCAAATGACCCTTACAAGTCATTTGCGATCGGGTCTTCGGCACCTTTAACACGGATCTAGTCTAGCATCGGGAGATGGAACCCACACTTGCAGGAAAGCCACGTCGTCCGATCTGCCAATCGCAACTTTTGTCTTTTTTAAAATGATGCTTAATCTCGAGATGAACTATGCAAGTTGGCTTGACTTCAATGTCTGGTGCTTTAGCGAGGTAGAACGAGTCTCAAAACGGTATATCTTGATTCATTCACCTCTTCTTCTTGATCTGTATGGGCTCTGAGATACATTTAGAGTAACAAGAGTCATTCAATCTCAGGAGGAGTAGCGGGTTGCGACCGCGGAGTATATCCCCGATTCTGTCTTGGCGCAACCTCGGCCCCGCGGACCTAAGCTTGCTAACCCACGGGGTCGAGCGCGGGGAACCCTGCTTAGCTTGAGTATCGTGAGGGCTTGCCACGTTCCTAAGCAGGGTTCCCCGTATTCGACGTCGCGCGGGAAGCTGAAATTGCATAGAATCGCTTGCCATTGACGAGTTGTCTTGTCTAGATCTGCCTTGGCACGAAATTGTCAAGGTTCACACAGACTTAGACTTGGCTAGTGAGAAGAATTATTGGGTTTCGCGGTTAGGAATTGGTTGATATGCAGTCTTTGAACAGGCATCGCACAGCATCCATGTGCTAATAAATCAGATCATTACCTTACACTTGATAAGTTCACCGAGATTTCACTATGCTGTTGATTCCCCTTTATCACCTCCCTACCCATGAGACGGTTATGATATAGGCGCAAGCAGTACATGTATCACTCTGTATTATCTTGAGATAGTATAGAGGCTGAAATTTAAAGACACCTTTTCATCATATACGTGGGTACATCAGCTGTCGTACTCGTTATCGTTCAGACTATCTTAAACTAAGAATCTTAACAGCAAGCGCAGAATTGAGGCTTATCTCGGAAGATGTCCGTGGGCTTTATTGAAGACTGCAACCAGTAAGCTCTTCAGTAACTGATGCTCTCAAAGAAAGCCACTAGTTGTACTCGGGAACAATATTCTCAACCGGACATGCCGCCAGTTCCCTTCCAAACCTGCTCTTCACATCCCGCCACTCCGGCCCTCCGCGCTCCTGACTGATAACATGATATCTCCTCTCCCCGCCTACCGCCCTGCATATTAGAGCGTTGTTAGCCGCATACCTACTTCCATGAGAAAGGTCTCCCGTAACGATGTAATTCAAAGACTCAATCCCATCTGGACCAAAGACCCAGTTCACAAAGTCTCGGAAGCTTTGTTGCAGAGGTGGTGTTCCCCACTCTCTCCTCTCCCTCACAGCAGTTGCGAGCTCTTCAAGACTAGGACGAACATTCTCTTCAGCATCGCCGCTGGGTGAGTTGCCAGCTTTTGTCGTGTCGTCGATTGGTACGCCTTCATTTTCTCCTTCGGTGATCTTGAGTTCTAAGGCGTGATTGAAGACCCATGATGCACTAGGACCTGAGTTCATTCCTGTGTGTCGAATGTGAAGCACTTTCAGTGACCGCTTGGCTACAAAGGGAAGCAGTATGTCTTTCTGTAGTCACTGCTTAGTAGTTGCTCGTCAAGATAGAATCCAGTCGCTTACAAGGTATTTTGGTGCACATGTCAGCCCAATGAACTCGAGGTTGAGTCTCGAAAGCGGGTTCTGAGAAGGATCCTGACGAATACGGTTCAGATCCTCGGATGATAGCCCCAAGTCCGATGAGTCTCTGCCGAAGCGCGAGTTCAAAAGCTCTTCATCTTGGTCTGTGAGTCTTTGATGATACACAAACCTCTTCAGAGTTGCAGCATGACCCGCGACATGTTCCCAGAACTGAGGAGATGGTGTCGGACTGCAAATGCTGATGAAAAGCTCTTCGAGTCCATTGAAGGAGTCGATGAACTCGGTGATGGTGGCGGCTTTGCTCGTTGCAGTTTCGTGCGGTGTGTTCAAATAGAAGTCTAGTATTTCGAGAGTTTTGAGTTGAAGGGGCGTTTGCGATTCGACGAGGCTAGATAGGAAGGGTGTCCAGTATGCGCACATCCTCAACGACAGATGTCTGAGGGCCCGGAGGTTAATGGAAGTGGCCGTGACTTGTATACCAGTGTTTTCATCTCTTAAAGGAACTCTAGTAAGCTTCAAGCTCCGCAACCTCGGGAACTGTGTTCGCTCAGCTGCTTCTGAGGCAGCTTCGAGACCAAACATCTGCCTAGCAAGCATAGTGCTCGCCGGTATTTTATCCCATACTTCAGGATTATCTTCGTGATGTATAAGCGTAGACTCACGACTCTCCATATCTGGAGACCAGCCCTGCAACTCCAGTTCCAGTTCCTCCAACTGTGTCGCATTGGCTTTAACAAGGCTAGCAATGTTGTCGAAGTGACATCCCATAGGTGCCTTCCAGCTGAGTCGTCGAAGGTTATGAAACGCTGACAGATCTATATCAGATGTTCGACTCCAGCGGTTGAATCTACTGCAAAAAGGATCTGTGACGAGACTAAGACTCTGGATGGAGGGATGCTTGAGACTCAGAGCTTCTAGAATCTCAGAGGGTATGCAAGAAGTATAGTTCCAGCTAGCAACGATATTAGATTTGTTTTGCGTAAAAGGAGTTGCCTTACCTGAATGATTCGAGCTGCCTGTCGTTAAAACGATCAAGCAAAAGCACAGCCCTTTGCGCAAGACACTCAAACTTGACCCTCACAAGCTTCCCACCCTCTAACCCAAAACTATCACCCCTAGCTTCCCAGGTATACTGATGAAGGGGAACTTTATCAGTCCAGTTTGCCGTGTAACCAAGCCAGTCACTCGCGTGGATACATCGCTTCGGGTCAGCGTCGACACCAGGATCGAAGCGAAGTTCTTTTGTATACTGAAGACAATGTTGTGGTGGACCATAAAGGTTGATACAATGTCGCTCGTTCTCGGCATATGGTTCAATAGTCAGGGAGCGCCAGAGTTGGCGAAATGTTATTTTGTGTAGCCATTTTGCCGTCAACGAGAGCTGTTGGAGATCGATACCATTCAGCTATGACTGTCAGCTTGGGTTAATATGTATCGGTGAACTATATACCTTGTCGCAAATATTCTCGAAGATTTCTGGCGGAAGAGATGCGAGCATTTTAGTAGTCTGGTCTACAGAGTCTGCAAAGTGATGATGATAGTGAGAAACGTCATAAACGATAGATGGGCGCACACGTCCTAATATCTCACGAGACCGACCACCTACTTCGCCCTCACGCATCCTCCCCATATCACAGGATGACGTGCGTCAGCACATTCTCATCTCAGCACTTGAAACCCCTCAAAATCAATCGATTTGACTGGATCTCATCATCAGAGGGCATCACGCAGCCAAGCTCTTATTTGCCTAATTTTTAGATATATGCCAAGTGGCACGAATGACACAAGAAGCATGAATGAAATGGGTTGCAAAATGACGGTTAAAATGGAAGTCGCAAGCACGAATGGAGACTGAAGTGCTGGGGCAAGTGTTGGAAAATGCAAAAAAAGAATTTACGCTCCCCGAAACCTGGATCGAACAAGTGACCTTTCGGTGATATGCTTAACAATTACAGCCGAACGCTCTTCCAGCTGAGCTATTCGGGGAGATCTCCGAAGCGGAGGAATAGCTATTGGTGACAGCAGAGCCAGAGATTATAGTATATAGAGGTATTTTGTGTCCTAATTACACATGTGACTGTCGCCTCATGCTCTCCCATCAGCTATCATGTCCACAGGTGTGATTGACTTCACAACACAGGGTACCACAAAACCAAAATCGTTTCTCTCTTGCATTAATTAATACTAAAGTTCTTCTATTCTCTTTTCCGCCCTCTATACTATCAATCAGCATCGCAGCGTTCGTGAAGAGTTTCAATGCCTGAGCACTAACTATCCTGGGTATCATCATGAATTACTTCCTGTCGCTCCAATGACTCTTAATCGCTTCCAAATGCTCTTTGATCGATGGACTATCTTCGCTCTCGCCACCAACATCCATCTTCGACCTGATCCTCCCAACAAGCAAATCGCGTGCAATCTTTGGCGAAGCAAGCGACAATTCCTCATCAAGTTTTGCCTGGCTGATTACTTTGCCGTTGCAAAGCTCCTTGACAAGACTGTCAACTAAATGCTGACAATTATTCGACAGTAATTTATACCGAGGATTTAGTCCAATGTGATGTTGCCCTGATTGGGTTAGAGCTTGTTACAGGGCAATTGTGTGTAACTTACCTATCGCCTGAATCTCGTCATGCGTCTTGGTCGTCTCGCCAACATAATAACACGAACTCCACGTCTCAACAAACTCCTCCGTAATGACCGCAACCCTAAAATAATTTTTCCCCAACATCGTCAACTCCAACCGATCGCTCATCAAATCGTAGCAATAGCACTTCCCAAGCCCTCTATCAATAACGCACACCGCCCAATGACTCACGCTATTCAGACTCATGCCTACATGTCTCGCTAACAACTTGTAGCTTGACTGTGAGACTTCAAGTACGCCAAAGGAGATGGGCGTTGTGACGAGGAAGACAGCTCTTTGAGTTTCGCGCGGGTTGCATTGCAGAGGTGCCATTTCGAGGGCTGAGTCGCCTGTGACTTTACTTGTGATGAGGGAGAGGAATTCATTTCTTTGACGGATTGCTTCAGCCTGTTTGGCAAGCCATGCCTCTTCTGCCTGTCGTCTCTTTCTCTCATCCCTATCCTCAATCAGTAACTTATCGCATCAGTGGAGTCTTTCGGAAATCACCATTTTTTAGAGATGTTCTGGTAGACAGCCTCACTGGCCGCTGCGAGCTTGTTCAGGGCATCCAGTCCCATTTTTGGCTATAACACTACCATACCGTAGTAACTCGTCGAATTATCGCGCGAAAAGGTCGGAAATATTGGAGATTGAAATGCTGGACTGGGTGATGGATGTTTTTAGGAGAAATTCTGGGGCGGTAAAATTCACAGCCACGCGGATATGCCGGTCAAGTACAGCGGTACCCACGCTTGGCATTATGCGCCTCTTTTGGCGCTGCAGGATGACGCGTGACTGGGCTGAAAGGCGACATGACATTAACGTAGGGCTGTCTTTGAGGCGCAGTCATGATCTTCATTCTTCAAGGCTTCTATTTATTCTTCTATAAATTCCGGTTCATTCTAGTAATAGAGGAATCGCGCGCCCGATGTCGCCTTGAATACAAGTGCTCAGACCCTCATCTTCCTGGTCCCATGGCACCATCGCCTCAGGGCCCATGCCAAAGCGAATCAGCTTGACTCGCCCTTCACTTCGCATCACCAAATCTTCATTCGGCCACCTTAAAACACCCGGAGTATTCATCCCGACACCGAGTTCCAAAATAACCAGGTTCTTCTTTTCTCTTAGAACCCGAGATTTCCATGCTTTCCATTGTGCTTCGCCTTTTTGGAAAGGCGCCTGATTGAACCAGGAGCCCGCTCGGACACAGATACTCATTTTCGAACCGCAAAACCTACACAACGGTATCTTGCTCGAATCTAACAGCTTTTGCGTCTTGTCAATGTGAGGCATGGCATCAGCTACAAGAGGAGCCGACGGCATGACAGCATCAACTCTGCAGTTATTGAGACACTGCAAATACCCATACGAGCCTTGCGGTGTAGAAAGCTGCTCCTTTGGCCAGCCATTTGCGAGAAACAGCCCATCTGCATTTGACGTGCGCACAAATGCGTCTTGCCCAAAACTCTTCAGCCATGGGATCAAAATCTGGTAAGTCGGCGTGTTGGACCAATTGGCCACCATGTTTAAATGAATGAAGAAATATCCCCAGCGATGCCCTTCCGAAGGCCACTCGTTAAAGCCAAAGACACTGTATAATGACGTCAAACCGAGCGTGAGACAGCCCGGGAAGTTCTTTTTGAAGAGGTCCCGAGAGTGGTAGTCCAGGCCTTCTGCTGCTGATAGACCTGCGCCGGCTGTGACGAGGACAGCGTCTGCTGAGGTGAGCCAGTCGCGCGCTAAGCTGAGAGAACTCTGTGGCAGGCTCTTGGTAAGTGAGAGCGGTTTTGTCGGCGAAGGCCCAAGAAGCTTTGCGTAGATTTCGGTGTCTGATTCGGTGAATGTGTTGAAGATAACGTCTGTAATCATCGTTGACGGATGCTTCTGAAGCCAGGACGTGACGGTTGACACTGCTATCTCAGCTGCTTCATCCGCTGGAAATGCAAACAAGCCTGTAGAAATGCAACACAGAGCGACTGACTTGGTACCGTCCTCCTCGCACGGCGAGAGTTCCAGTGCTTCAAGAATCGACTCATAGCACTTCGCCAGTTGCCTTTCCTCAATCTCAGTAGGTGAAGCACCTCTCTTGAGCTGCGGTCCAACGGTATGCATCACTGACGAAGCGAAGAGCGCATGACCTCCAGTGACAAGTACTTCTCCCGGCTCAAACTCTTTTCCTCTGACCTGCATCCGCTGAAAACACTCTTCACGTAGTCGTGGTCCTGCTTCAGCATGGATGATGTTGTCGATGCATCGATGAGTTGGTTGAAAGCATCCTAGGCCCTGACTGTTGGCCGCATTGGTAATAGCTGTGACGCCAGTCAAAGTCGTGATGTCGCCTCTCCAGAGATGAACCTTTGTTGCTCGATGTTCATCATGTTGAAATGTCCGCGAAGGTGAGAGTGAGGATATTGGAGTAAGTAACTTGTGCTGGTGAAGCCGTGCGAGGATGGTGTCGATATCTTGAAGTAGATCCTCTGGTAGGAGTGGCAAAGGCGGTCGCACGCACAGGCATTCCCGAAGAAGTGCTATCTTTGATGCTGTTTCAAGATGGCTCAAGTGACTTTTGTAATGCTGCAAATTCTCGTCGCCTGCAAGAAAGCTCGATCCATTCTCTATTACATCGTCTATAAGACGTGCCAGAGTTGAGTCTAAGACAGAGGCGGTTTCTGCACGGGTTGTTCTCATGATGATTTTGTCTGACTGGAGATGGTTTGGACAGTAAGATGCAAGTGGGCGATAATTGGGTAGCTGGCCGTTTATATAGAGTAATAACCATAGGACTTTAATGGAATAATCAGCATTGACAAATTTGATTCTTTGATGAGGTTTGCTTTATCCCACTCGGGTAATGTGGGATGTCCGAGTGGGATAGATTGTGTGGAGAGGTGAGACCAATCCCCTTACCCTATTCAAACCACGACGAGGGATGAGAAAAGGCCCTTTGACCGCAAACAGGCATACTGGGAAATATCTAGCCTAAATCATGACCACAGTGATCTCAACTTCCCTAATGAAATTGTCCAACGATCAACTGGGCATGCTCCGCCCTCAAGAGCGTCGAGGCTATATTCTCTGAAAGAAGGGATGACATCAGCTTCTCTTATCGAAAGCGGCACCTCGTCTGCGAGACTGGTGTGCTTTTTACGATACGTAGGTCGACCAGAAGTCACTCGCCACAGTCTGACAACTCGTATCTATCTTTTGATAACGCATATAATCTTCGTGGAAGAGCATCGCGTGTAATAGTTAGATTCGTTGACCTTTAGGCTTTGGCCTTGGCGCTCTATCAAGCATCGCAGCCGTTGTGAGTCATGGATGGCCTCGCCCATTTTGCTCGATCGATGGTCGGGGAAGTGACAAGACATAAATATTAATGAAAATGTGCTGGGGAAGAGCAGTTAATGAACTAGCCGGGCAATCCAGTATAAAAGCTTCCTCGGAGGGTTTCTACTTTTCAGTTCAGAGCACAGCAGGGACTATGCCTATTGTAGACTGACGTTCGAGAGCGGCGTACCCAAGTAAACTACCATCTTAACCTATTCAGGTTAAGTGTAGTCGTCCAATTCGGAATGATGAGTTAACGGGTAGTTATTCCTCCGGTGTCCAAACATGATTGGAGCATCACAAGCTATATCCGTAAACCGAAAGCGATTATTTAGTAGTAGGATACGAAATATAAATATGAGAACCCGTCATGAAAGCAAAATGGAGCGATCTTGAACTTAAACTCTTATTTTTAGTTATTCATTCCAACGCCATGTCGTCTGCTCCCAAGCTCACAGCCACCGAGCACTTCAACAAAACAGCAGAAAAGTACGAGGCCACTACTGGCGGAGCTACCCGTGAACTCGCACATCATGCCATCTCCTCCATCGCGGCCCTAAAACCGCTGACTTCAGAGTCCAAGATCCTCGACAACGCTTGTGGCACAGGCATCGTCACTGATATCATCCTCAAATCCGGGATCAAGCCTGAGATCCACGCCGTCGATGTCGCGGAGAACATGGTCAGAATTGCTAGGGAGCGGTTCTCCTCATATTCCAACGTCCACACGACTGTGATGAGCGGCGAGGAACTCTCTTTTCCTGACGAGACTTTCACCCATTCTATTACGAACCTTGGTCTCATGTACTTCACCGACGCGGGCAAGGGCGCAAGAGAGATAGCCCGTACACTTAAGCCTGATGGAGTGGCTGTCGTTACAGGCTGGACTGTGATGGGACATATCAGGATCATTCAGGAGGTACAGGCGCAGATCCGACCTGATGATGCACCATTCAAACCGCCTGTCGCTGATATCTGGCTCGACCCGGAGCATACCAAGGCCGTGCTATCAAATGCTGGGCTCGATGTGCAGACTAGTGCAATTGACGTGCATCTGGGCGGCGAGACGGCTGAAGGAGTCGCTGATCTTCTTTTTCATGGGTTCGGATCGAAGGTATTTCCTTCTTGGAGCGTGGAGGAACAGAATAAGGGGGCTGAGGTTATGAAAAAGATTGTGCGGGAGCGGGCCGTTCCGTTTACTAGACCTTCAGGCTCTGGTTTTGGTATCGAGATATCAGGAACTATCTTTGTTGTGAGGAAGGGATCTGGCCGTGTACTAGTTTCATGAGCTTACTCCCAACCAAAGAGGCTCTCCTTGAAATCGCCACAACTAGGTTGGATAGTTTGTACAATATCTCGCAGATTTAGCCGGTATCTGGATCGATGAATAGAGCTCAGAAACCCTTTTATGCTTCAGAAAATATAATCTTCGATGGATCCAAGCTTCACTATCGTTCCCAAAGACCAGGAAACTCCTCCCCTAATGCTAATCCCACTTAAGCCTTTCCAGATCTCGTCCTCTACGGTCAGCCATCCAGACATTTTCATGAAGCTGATATAGAAAACAGATTCAACGGTGGTTAACTTTTTCATCTCAAATAAAAATGGCAAAGTGGGAAAGACCCAACAAATGCGGATCATGAGAGTTGAGACCGAATCCCCTACGGGATGAAAAAAACAAATCATTTAACCGTAATTGGCTTGGTTTAAAGATAAAAAGCCAGCCTAATAGCTGACTATGGTGCTCTAAAGTTCCCTAGGTTCTTTTGTCCCTTATGGCCTTTATCCTAGGTTTTGACTACTCTAGTCTAAATACTGAACATTCAACATCCCTAGCAACAAACAGCACCTACAGCAGCAACTCTTGACCTGCTAGCTAGTAATTACCAAAACGCCCCAGTCGCCCATTCTGCGGGATTCATATCGTGAGTCCATATCAAGGCTCCATTTTCATTGTGCACAGCCCTTTGATAACCGGCAGGATGCGACTTCTGCCTCCTACCAGCAATCTCCCAGATAGGCAGCCCTGTGTAAAACTCTCTGGAGCACGGCACAAACCCTCCCACAGTGAACGGAACCGCGAAATCTCCTTGGCATCGTCTCCAACCCTGTGCCAAGAGTCGATAGAGTCCGTACCGGAGGCTACAGGAGCTTCCCTCGATGGGAATCGTCCAACAGTCGACTGGGCATGCTTCGTCCCTAAGACTTTCAAGTCTGTATGCTCTGAATTGCAGAAGGATGAGTAGACTGCCGTCGAAGCAAAAGACCTGAGGACACCCATATTTGTAGGCATATCTGTAAGGGTTGATTAGCTCGGCGGCCCGCTTCGAATGAATGATGAAGAATCGGTCCAAGAGGGAAATCAAACAAGAAAAGAACGAAAGGCGCACATGGGATGTATGACTTACCCTCTCAGCTCTTGCGACAATTTCTTCTGAGAAGCAGACACGATCGTACCATCTTGCCAGTCCTCTTCTAGAAGGTTGCGCTTCATCTCTCCGATAGCTACAGTGCGCCGTGTATTTCCCACTCTCACAGAAAATACACAATCAACATTTTCTGCGATATTCTCTTCCGTAACAGGCTTTGTATGAGATGTCTGAGTCACTGCAGGATATGCATGCCACGCAGATAGCACAACATTGACTACCTCTGTGTGAAACCAGTTCTCACAGTCTGCCTCAGTCTCAAGTCTCCAATGCCGATTATTCGGTGGCACAGCCGTTTGTCGAAATCGTAATTCGTCATCTGCCTGCAATGGAAGGAAGGCTCCTTCGAAATTGGCATAAGTCATGCCATCTGCGCCAGTCATAGTGTGTGAAGTGACTTTCTTGATAGGCTTGTAGGCACGCGCCCAGACTTTGTCAGTCTTGGTTTCATAGCCTGGGTTGTTGACTGGATTTGTTGAATGCTGCAAGATGAGCTGCTGAGCCGTATTGGTGGACATTGTATTATTGAAGAAATAAATGTTTAGGAATGTATTGCTTGAATCAATTGAATGATTGTCAGGTCCGGCTGAGACTACGAGGTATATATACTCCGAAAAGGTCCAAACTCAGGCACCGACTTTGACTGTCGGATAAGTTAGATTTACTGGCCTTGATCTCTCGGCGGTTAACTATTTACACTTCAATTTTTAGTCCTAGAACATTACCAATAAATATGTCTCGTCTGGCGCTTGCAATGCTCAGCCCCATGATAGTGGAACGCTAAAGCAGCAAGACGACCAACACACATTGGTGAACCAATGGATCACACAACATGTGACTGAAAATTCTTGTAGCAGTTGGTGTTGGTTTACCCCATGGTTAGACAAGCAGAACTTGACTTGACCTTTCTCATAAGCTCAAGGCTCCTTATCTATTGATATGAGGTAAGGCAGAAAAAAATCACATTCTATTTTTGACTCATTATTTCTGTGTTCTATAAATATCGGACGCTAAAGTACTTGGGGGTGCTTGGTGTTTTCTCAGGGCACTCGCTGACTAAGCGCGTTCATCAATTTCTGAAACGGACATCTTGCCTTGTGGCTGTTGGTTGTTCAACGCGTCGCGACATCACCAGCACCCGCGCGAAAGTCGTCAACACATATTCATTTCTTCCTGGCATCCAGGCTCAACTTCAAAATGGAATTCTCCGATGCCGGCCTGATGAATAAGTCGAGTGATCACATGGACGAGGAAGCTGCACTTCAAGCAAGCATTGTGAGCTTCGTGGCCTACCCGACGCCTCCTCAAACTGCTAACCAGCTGGACACCAGCGCCTCCGATTTGGCACTCGAAACATCCAAGCCATCGGAGCTCCGTCAGATCATGCTCATCTTAACGTCCTACGACTGAGGATTGACAAGACATTCTTTGGGGGAATCGTCGAATCCTTATTCAAGATCATGTCAAAAGCCACTGGCTCATGGCTGCAGGCCAAATTCCCTGAATGGTTCTTACCAGACAAGATCGTCTTAAAACGCCAAAAAGAGAATTGGGAAGAAGAGTTTGATCATGAAATTATCGCGTACAACAAAATGCGACCTATTCAAGGCCTCACAATACCCAAGCTTTACGGCATGATTCAGTATGCAAACACCCGCGCCCTGATACTCTCAGACATTGGAGGATCCAGCCTCTCAACGCCCGATGGCGTCGTGCTAGATGAGCAAGATATCGAACCCCTGTTGTATCAAGCCTTGACTTCACTCAATGAATATGGTGTTTGCCACGACGATACGAAACTCGACAACTTCCATCTTGTGGCTGATGAGGGGAAAGATAAAATCATGATCGTCGACTTGGAATCTGCAGACTTTGATCAGACTCAAGAAGAGCTCGCATATACGGCGAAAAGCAAAACAAAATCTCTGCTTCGTCAGTATCGGAATCATTTAAAATGTTTGGAGCATGATGGTGTGATATTACCAAGACGACCTGTTCGAAGATGAGAATATGTATATCCCTAGCAGGAGAAAGTCCATTTCTCGATTAGCCTGGTACATATGTCAACAATCACGATAGTTTCGAACTCGTATAAAATATCGATTAAGTGTGTGAATCAAAGGAACCCTATACAGCCAGTAACATTCTTCAGCCGCACGTATACAATCTTTAGGTGCCTATCAATCCAAACAGAACCCTCCCCGCTCCCGACCACCGTGACATCCCATATCCTAGACTCCAAGTCAGAGTAAAGAAACCTTCATTACAATAGAGGGACTTACCATCTATCCTTGTCTGCAGTCAATGTTGCCCCATTGGTTCTTAGTAGCCCAGTACCAAGAATCCATGACTGATCGCGCCTCACAACCGCTTCCAGTGGTAAACGCCCAAACGAGCGAAGAACCGCTGTTGTCATAGCCACAGTACTGGTCGCTCACTCCAGCACACTCAGGGTATTGGCCGAGATTAGACCAGAGATTGCCGCAGACCTCATCGGCATTGGGGACCCAAGAGTTGGACCAAGCCTCGTAGCGGCGAGACCAATCGTTGGTGAGATGGTTGGTGCAGCGCTCGTTGGCTTGAACGTGATCGGTCACGAGAGCGGCGAGGAAGATTGTAGAGATGCCGGTGAAACGCATGATGAAGAGTTGGTTGGTGGTTGTTTGGAGAAGTTGGTTTGAAGAAGATGATTGAACGTGTTGAAGACTGAAGAGAATGTTTTTGAGTGATGATCTGTTTTCGAGAAGAGAGGTGCCTTCATATTTATGTATAGTGGGATATTGGGCAAGAAGACAAACCGCAGAATTGAGTTGCTTAATGTGTTATTTACAGCTATGACCTGTGGCTGAAAGCTTGTACATCCCGCATAACAGCATACCCCTGCAAAGGCCCAAGAGTAAAGTCGGTAAGATGCTGGGACCTTCATAAATTCCAGTGCCGCATTAAAAATGAAACCCGTGGCTGAAACTTATTCTCACCGTTGCAAATTGAGCATTAAGAAGAAACTACTAGCCTCTGGGGTAGTATCCGAGCAAGTTCTAAATTTAATTCATATCTGCCGACAGTTTCCCAAGCGGCAGTTACTCCTTATTAGACTTTCGTACTTCATTTCTATTTGCTTATGCTTCTAAGTAACTTAGTTGTCGCCTTAGCTTCAATTGTTCCGCTTGATCCGAGGATGATGTCTCTGAAGTCTCTAGAGATTAGGTAACTCGGACCACTGGAAGAGTCGCGGCAGATTGTGCGGTCACGGCTTGAGTTTGACGGTTTAAAGTGTAAATTGTGCTCGGAATGAAGATCTACAAAACCTCGTAATCTATGCTACAAATCGTAAAAGCCAGGCAACGTTTCGTGGCCGGAATCTTCGGTCTCATTGAGCGGTGTTGAGCAAGGCGGTCGTGGTGACTGTGAACATAATAGAATATCATCGTTCGCTATGCAGTCTCATCTATATGACAATAAAAGAATGCCCCCCTCTGAAAATACCCGGACACTGCTTAAACAGTAGCAATGCTAACTATACAGAGATTGAGTAAAGTTGGCCATGATCCTCTTCTTCCGGTTCCGAAAATGTACAATAGTAGCCAACTGCCCGATCCCCGCAAACGGTCCTCCCGCACTCATAGCCCCGACATGTTTGTTATGCGAAGAATCGCACCGGCTAACAACCTTCTTCCTCTGCTTCTTATTGCCGTGCATGTATGTCTCTGAAAGTACTTGCATAACCACCCGCGCAAGCCACCAACAATTATGCCACTGGAGATGATACTGCGGCTCTTCATTATGCACTATCAGTATAAGCTTCGCGATGTCGCTCAGCCGCGCCGCGTTGATGTCAAGATCAGCCTCCACGAGAATCCTATCATCGCAGACGAGGTTTTCTCGGGACGGTGCGAGAGTCACGACCAGTTGTGCCTGGTCTGTAAGGGCGTTGCTGGATGCCGAGCCGATGGGTAGTTCACCCATGCGTTCGATACGCATCCAGGACAGTCTTCCGTCGTTGGTTTTGACGCACATCAGTAGGTACTCATGCTCGATGATGCTTTTCTCTTGGAGCCAGACGACTTTCGTGACGTAGCCGGGGGTTTTGTGATTGATGATGTGTTCGATGAGAGGGCGGTTGTTGTTTCGCCAGATCTGGGCGCCTTCGCGCTGTAATTGGGCTTGCAGTGATGAGCCTTGTACTAGGCTGGGGAGAGGTGGCCCTCTTGATCTGCTGTTTGACATTTCTATGGGACTGTAATGATGATCTGTATGTGATGGTTGATGTAAGTATGGAGATGTGAAGTATAAGAGATTTGTTCCAAAGCGATTGATCGGGGTTATGTTGTGTCAGCTTCTTCAACTTGAGACTGAAGGAACTGGGAATTTACACACATTTATATTCCAATATTTGACAATGTCGCACAACGAAGATAGTCACTTATCAAATCGATTATCAATCCACACAGCCTTATGAAACTCAGCCACACGAACAGCCAATCGCATCCTACCCTGCAACTCCAAGTATATCCTGGTATGTCCGTCGGACTTGAAAGCGTGCGGCTCGCAAGTCAGCAAGCCCCCCGCATCAGGTAGGCTTAGCGCTCGCACTCGGTTTAAATGGTTCAGCTAGCCCACCCTTCCAGAACAGCGCCTACCAGCGGCTGAGAAATCCACCTTCGAGGGCCTCAATATGGGTGGTCAGAGACAGGGATTGGACAGTTAAAAATAGGGCGAAGCCTTATGCACCTACGGCGTAATAATCGCCAGCAGAATTACAGGGCTGAGTCAGATGTGTAATATGATATGCAAATTAGAATATTTATAGGTAAAAGTACAGAATACCATTTACATTTATATCACGAGGCTATCATCGCTTTATAGGAGAGAATTACCGTCACTCTAGTATTATTCATTCAACATCACTATAGCAATGCCCGCAAAGGTTGAAACCAACAAACCTGCTATTGAAAGCACAACTCCTCCCCAGAGTATCGCAAATGCAGAGGAATATCGAAAAAACACAGAAGAACTCTCCCGGGAGATATTATACCATGTCATCCACCAACTCGAAAGCCAAGCTTCAAAACAACCTTCCATCCACTCATCAACCAAACCCAACAGCGACGACCTCGAAGTATTCCGTTTCTTCGTCGTAACCATGATCGCAATCTCCGTCTTCGGCGCCTCAACTTTCGCCGTCATAGTCGGAGAAATGACCGACCCGGCAGACCTTTACGCCACGCCAACATTTTCTCTCAAAACAGTCCGACTATTTCTCTCAGTATCGTGGCTTTCGTTTGCAGTGTCCATTGCGTTAGCTGGTTATAGCGGGAGTTTTCTGGCGTTGATGCGACAGAAGGCAAAGGGGGAGATTGATGAGGAGACGATAAGGAAGTGGACGCCGCTGGGACTTGTTGTTTCTGCTGCGTTGCATCTGCTTATCGTCACGGGGTTTTTGTTTATGGCGCTTAGTTTGGTGGCGTATGTTGGAGCGTTTGGATGGGTTATTGTTGGGTTCTCGGGGTTGATGTATGTTGTGGTTTTTTATTTGCTTGGTGCGCAGTTTCGAGCCTTGTGAATTTGTATGACAATCGGGCGAGCCATCTCATGTCATTATGGATACTTACGATATGATTCTTGGACTAAATTCCAACTGACGTATTTACTACTCTCAGCTGATGCTTAAAATGCATGCTCCACGATTGTGCGTGTAGGTTGAAAATGAGGCTGACGAGCCAATCCCATGCCATTTAGCAGACCCTGCGAAATCGCCCTGCTGACAGCCGTCACCATGAAATCTAGCTGCTGTTTGAATCTCCAGTGCTAGTGTGGTGTTCTATTATCAGTCGAGACTTGTGGCTGAGAGCTTATACCAACGAACGGAACTGGGAGCTTGGCCAGCGGTAGAAAGGATATGATGTGCCCAGGAACCCAAACAACCCATGGTATCGTTGGAAAGAATGAAAAGAATAATGTCTTTTAAAGAATAGTGAAACTCAAAAGCACTTGAGTAAATATATCTCCCAGACAAGCGTCCAGATACAGAGTAACATATACGGCGTCATTGTTTCACTGAGACAATACCACTCAGCAATAAGAACATATCCGAGAACAGCGATAATAAATTTCGAGAGAAGCATTAGCTTTAGTTGTGGTTTGAGATAATCAATGAGATGATGCAGTTCGGTGCAAGCATGAGGTCTGGTTTATCTAAGATGACTATGCGGAAGGCTTCCCCCAACTTGCAGTCGGAGCAACGACCCCAGCCTCAAAGCGCCGCGTTCCAACGGTTCTACCTAATCCTTATAGTATCTCTAGCAATTGCCTCTCAATCACTTGAATAATTATAAAATTCTGAAATAGTTGTTGAATAAAGCTAGCAACCAGTAGATCGATGGGGTATAAACTAAGAATCCTCAATAAGAGGGACTAACTACACAGATAGACTATTCTGTTTCCATATTCATGTAGCACGAGACGTTAAGCTCTTACATGAACTTGTGGAAGAATCGGCGCCAAGCGGGCCAAGAAGCGACCTTGGCACGGTAAGCGTTGATCTCGTCCCAGTCATGCTCACGAAGACCGGTGTCAAGATCGATCTTATCAACGGTGAGCCACTGAGGCCTCTTCCAGAAGTAGCCGATGACCCAGAAGAGGAGCACGACAGGAATGGCAAGACAGGCCTTGAAGAAGTCCTCGGCGTTACCATAACCCGTCTTACCTGGAGGGCAGACGGCGACAAAGATCTGCATTGCGAGAATAGCGAAGCAAAGGGCGAGACCCAACCACGAGCCGTAAACGCCACCAGCAGCCTTGAAGGGGATTTGGTCGAGGCTTCGGCCTTGCTTCTTCCAAGCGGAGCGGAAACGGATGTGAGCCTAGAGATCAGGTTAGTGAAATGGATCAATAAGAGGGCTTGAGGTTTAAAATTACGTAGCAGATGGAGCCCCAGGTGAAGAGGGCGGCGAGGGCAGAGACAGCAAGGAGCCAGTCGAAAACAAGACCGCCAGATGAGGCGAGGACAACGTAGGCGAGAGCACCCCAGATAAGGTTGAAGCCGACGGAGACAAGAGGTCGTCCCGAGCGATCGATGTATGTGAAGATCTTGGGCGCGTAATCTTGCTCAGCGAGGGCAGTCAGAGTACGGGAGCCACCATAGACGGCAGAGACACCGATGGAGACGACTGAAATGCAGATGACGAGGTTCATGAAGCTGTCGTAGCCCTTAAGACCAGCATCCTTGGCTGCGAGCACGAATGGAGAGGTACCGTCCTTGTAAGGGTTGGCGCTGTTGAGGAGACGCTCATCTGTGGAGCTGACGAGCATACCGACGAGGGTAAGACCGATGATGTAGAAGCTATCTTGCGTTAGAATTGTGCGATTCAATTGACTGGTTAAGCTTACAGGGTGATACGCCAGAAAACCTGCTTGATAGCACCGGGGAGGGCCTTGGCGGGGTTGCGAGACTCGGCAGCGGCGAGACCGACCAGCTCAGTACCGGCGAAAGAGAAAGCCGCTGTGACAAAGACACCACAGAAACCTCGAGAGCCGTTCTGGAACGCGCCGGGATCATACCAGAGCTTGGCACCCTGGTACGTGTCGAAGTCGCCGGAAGAGGGACCACCACCGCAGATGAGGATGATGGCGACGATCATGAAGATGACAATGGCAGCGAGCTTGAAGACGGAACTCCAGAACTCTTCTTCAGCATAGCCGAGGGTACCAAAGATGTTGATGACGATGATGAATATCCAGAAGACGGTGATCCAGACAGCTTCGTTGATGTCTTTATTCCAGTACTGCACCGTGAACGAGACGACTGTTAATTCGAGCGGCAAGACGATGACCCATTGAAAGACCTGCCAATGTTAGTGTTTCAATTGCGCGATGCAGGATCAGCGATGCTCACGTAGTTCCAGCCCATGGCGAAACCCCAGGACGGATCGATGAAGCGAGTAGAGTAGGTGTAGAAACCACCAGAGACGGGATACATGACAGCGAGCTCACCGAGAGCGTGGACGACGTTGAAGATCATAACACCAGCGATGGAGAAGCAGAGAAACACGGCGCCGGGACCGCCCTTTGTGAGGGCACCGCCGGAGCCAACGAAGAAACCAGCACCGATTGAACCTCCAATGGCGATCATGTGGAGATGGCGCTTCTTCATGGAGCGATCGAGTTCGACGACGCCAGTGCCGTAGTCACCTGTAAATTAAAAAGTTAGGGGATCAATTGAGCGGCTGTGACGGGCAGTGTATGCGACTTACGGCGCTGGAAGGACTTGAGGTTCAGACCGTTGCGGGTCATGAAATCGTCCTCGCGGAAATCATCGCGAATGCCCTCAACATCACCAGTGAAGGTATCCTTGGTATGCGCATGCCCATGATCAGGCGACGGGGGCGTCGCGCTGCCGACGTCGATCTTTTCCTCCTTAGAGGTCATAGTCACAAAAAAGAGAAGAAAAGCGTGTGAAGAGTTGTGAGGGAGAGGGAATGAAACCTGACGAGCTTGGGGGGGAAGTGAGAGGGGGGATGGGCAGTGGTTTTTATCTCCGAGGAGCGGAGGCTTTTGTGTTACAGGGAAGCAAGCTACACAAACACAGGCGATGGCGAAAAGGGCAGGAGATGGGAGGGGGGATTGGAATTGGAATCCAGAAGGTGGTGGGAACGGTTACAAGTCGTGTAGCGTGCCAAGACAATGATAAGCATCCATCCCCCATCAAAGAGACAAGCTAGACGAGGAAGAGAGAGAGAAGCTGCCAAGTAGTTCTAGACGAGGCAAATGGAGGGAGAGTGCAACATCCCTCGAGCAAGGGTTAGGCGCTGTTGATGCATGCATCTCTCCAATATAATTGAAGCTGCTGGGTTGTCTTTCTGCATGTTCCCATGTCATGTCGAGTAAATAAAGCATACCTCAGCAAATGTCTTTTACAAAAGGTTCAACTCCATTTTCCCCAGGAAGCTTTGACAATTAGCGAATGAGTAGCCACTAACTGGGCTGATTTACAGTGATGACAGCGCCCCGCACTTGGCACGCTCAGTGCACTACCCGACATCCGCGATCCGCTCATGAACATGAATTCATCATTTGAGTTTCAATTGACAGTAAGTGCAACGCGTGATCCGATTGTACGCAACGGACATGATACTGAGAAGGGAAGGTGCAACGATCGATCTTCTCACTGGAGGATTGCACGGGTTGGGGTCCGTCTTGGCGCATGTCTTGGGTCTGATTTGGGGTTTTCTCTCACTCAGACTCTCTCTCAGGTGGACCGTGGCGTTGGGAGGGAGGGCGAGCTAAACAACAAGCTTAAAATGCTTATCACGAGGTATGGGGGAAGAGTATGACGCGCTGGCTTTTGTTTGCCTTGCCACCTTCAATCGTGGCGAGCAATCATTTAATTCTGTCAGTGTTACACAATCTTCTAACCGTTGAAGCGTTACAGTTACTCCAAACTCGCCTGCAAGATTGAGCCTACGCCCAGCTTTTGCCGAGGAATCTGTCAAAATCCCGAACGCTTGGAGCCTCCGACGCCAAGAGATTCTGTATCATCTTGAAAGGGAAGGAGATAAAATGATTTCAGTATGTTTATTCCCAATCATCAGCTAAACTTGTTAAGGTTGGTGGCTGTGTCAGCCAATTGTGCTGAGATGCATTATCTCCATCTTCATTGAGATTGGCCGTGCAAATCCGGGGATACGATCGGGCAAAGTGGGAATTTATTACGTTAAATATTGCCAGAGTAACTGGGGCCCGTTGGTGTTTAAATTAGAGCGTGTTTTATTGGTTAGGCATTTGAGTCAGGATAAACACTCCTAGAGACAGTCTCAGTTTTCATCACCACGACTGCACGCATTCTTCACCTTTAACGTCAAGTGAGAGTCGTTCAAAACAAAAGATCATTCCATTCTCCAATCGCTCCCTTATCTCTTGGCCAACTCCAACCCGGTAAGATTACAACCGTAATCTCTCTTCTCACAAGCCCAACCAACAAGACTTCGCTTCTCCTCAGCGCCAAGACAGCCGAGTAGTCTTGGCAGTGATAAAAAACCAAGAATCGAACAAAATCCCAAATTGACTCCCAAATGGGGAATGTCCCGTGGTAATCCCCAACACCGCAAACCAATGACAGCGATTCTTCGTTTCTTGGCGAAGAGCTGGTCGGCCGCACGTAGACAGCCACTCACTGTAACACTAGCAAAAGGGCCCCAGGAATTCTGTCGCTATGACAAACGGAAATCCCAAACTTGGGAATAATCTACGTCAGAGCCTGGGGAAGCTTTGCGGGGTAAACAAAGCACAGCGAGAATGGCATTTAGGTGTGAGAGCGACACGGTAATAATATGGATAGAGAGGAGAGAAGAGTCGCGGTCGAAATAAGAAAGCGCCGTAGCGGATCAGAGACATGGAAGGGCCCTGCTGTCATCACTTAAAAAAATGCACGACTTTTTTACCGTTCGGAGACAACGTCCCCTTCTGGAACGGCAGTCAGAATCACACCACCCATTCACGGCGTAGTAGTTTCACAGGGGGGCGGGACACAAATGGTTGCAGCTGATAAGCCCTCTCATTCGCTTTATCTAACGCGGCAAAAAAAGAAAAACCCCGGCTCAGCGAGGAAGCTAAGGTATTCTTAGCTCATGCGCCTTCTCGTCGTCTTCGAATGGAGACTCGGCGCGATGTTCTTCCAGCACCGGTTTGCCTCGCATCTGCGCCCAGACCGTTTTGTACACTGGCTTGGCGAATAGCGCGTCCATGTCTTCGAGGGTTATGCCTGTGATTAATGCATGTCAGCCACACTGTAGAATACGTCTAGAAGGATTTGTCAGTGTAACGCACCTTTTGTTTCGGGGACGAAGAACGTTGCCCATATCCCCATGCATACGAGGATCGAGCTGAAGAAGAAGTACGCGCCGTAGCCCAGATCAGAAATCATGTACGGTGTTGAGCGCGCGATGATGAAGGAGCCGAGCCATGTGTCGGCTGTGGTTATGGCGACGCAGAGCATGCGGATGTCGAGCGGGAAGATCTCGGATGCGTACGTCCACGTGATACCCTGCCATGTCGCACAGATGATGATGGCGTTGATGTACACGCACACGATGGCGAGGTATCCCCAGCCGTCGCGGTTCACGACACCAGCTGCTGCTGCGGCTGCGGGGTCTGCTTCCATAACGTACCCGCCGATATACCACATGGGAATACAGCCGAGTGCAGCACCCCAGATGAGACCCTTGCGACGACCGACTTTCTCAACAACCCAGAAGGTGAAGAGGACCATGCCGAGGGTTTTGGAGATGCCATAGAAGCCAGTGGAGAAGAGCTTGAGCGAAGTACCGGGGATGCCAAGACTCTCAAAGATACGGGGTGCGTAGTAGGTGATGATGTTGACGCCTGTGAAACTCTGCAAAAACATGAGAGCCATTCCAATTCCCATGCGGTTACGCACGCCCTTTTGGAAAAGCTTCTTGAACTGCTGCTTCTTACTCATCTTATTCGTACTGCGCTCCTCAACTTGCGCACGAATATCGCCCATCTCCCTCCTAACATACTCATGGTCCGCAGGAAGACCCCTAATCTGCGCGAGAATCTTCTCCGCAGCTTCAAAGTGATCACCACGCGCCAGCCAGCGTGGCGACTCAGGACACCAAAGCATACCGAGCGCAAGACCCAAACCAGGGAGAAGCTGCACCGCCAAGGGAACAATCCACTGTGTCTTTGTGTCAACGTCGATGGTGCGGTCGGTAGCGTAGTTTATCCAGAAACCAAGCATGCCACCGCCCTGCGAGGCGATTTCGAAAATACCCACGAGACGGCCTCTGATCGATGGAGGAGCTGTTTCGCTGATGTATACGGGTACGGTGAGGGAGGAAGCGCCGAGGCCGAGACCGGCGACGGCTCTGCCGCCGTAGATCATGTTCAGGTTGCCGTTTGCGGCGGTCATGAGGGCGCCGCCGAGGAGGAAGACCAGGGCTGCGCCCATGATGGTCTTTCTACGACCCCATTTCTCGGCGATGGGGAAGGTGAACAGCGCACCGAAGAAACAACCAGCCTGGATATGTCAGATAGGTGAGAGAGTGAAGGGGGGAGGGTAGAGGTGTACCTGAAAGGTGGAGACAATGTTTCCCTGGATGGTGTCGCGTTGGGTCTTTTCGACGAGGTCTAGGCCAAAGTCCCTCATGAAAGAGGTCAATGCCATGGTACCTATCTGGTCAACACGGGTTTGTTATATAGTGCGGGTAAGTGGTACAAACCTCCAATAACAGAAGTGTCATATCCGACTACTCAAATCAGTACATCACCTTCATCAGCTCAGCTCCAGAACTCACTGGCGAGGGCGGACATGCTAGCCACCGTGGCAATCAGGTGGATTCGCCAGTTCCGCACCTCAGGCGGATCATTGGTGCCCGACGCATGAGTATTCCAGCCCATAGATTATCGAAATAAACAAAGTTATTGAAAGTAAAGATATCAAGATCGAGATTGTTTCTCAAAGACAAAAGAAGCAAGTAAGTAGATAACTGCAAAAGTATCTGTCTTCCCCTCTTCTGAACACGGGGGCACTACGGCCTTTTTATCTTTGCAATGACGATATCTTTCCTGTCTGGTGGCTGACCCCGTTGGAAAGAAGCTCGGGGTCTATTTTGCTCCACGTTTTCCCCGTGGGGTAGGTATCATGGGTGCGAGTGTGGAGTTGCCAAGATTAGGATGAGGGGATGGTTGAGGGTGTCGCTTTTCCGTGGTGATATTGCATTTCCGTGTGTTTATTTGTTCATATGGGTTGCGAATGTTCTTTTCATCTCACCTTTTCAATGATGTATGTGGAACGCCCTCGATCAACACACTCAGAAAAAGGCTTTTCGCAGATGTCAAATATCGACCCATTCGCTTTACAATAGTTACAATGTCTCTCTGTTTGCTATCTTGCCCCAAAAGCCTTTCCCCCGCCAAGTCTCTCAAACATAAGGGTCTTATTGCCAACTCTTGGAGATCTACCAAACGGCCCGCCATTCAGAGTTTAGCTCCCGATACAAGCTTCAAGCATAAATTTAAGCGTTGCCGTCTCCGCTCCAACGCCATTGGTCCTCGGCCAACAGAACTATGCTCCGAGACGCACCTCTTCCCCGCTTGAATCAGTCGATTGCTTATGGCGAATACTACCCTGGGCTATATTCTCTCACATGGACTTTTACAAGCGTTACTTGGCGCCAGTGAAGGCCTTTGTAGATGAATCGCTATTGCCTCGGCGTTGCAACGACTGCGGATCTTGGCTGTTGCTTATCATGGAGGGCCTTGTTATCCCCATACTGCAGCCTAGCCATCGTGTTGTACGACTGGCTGGTTTCACGCACCGACAACATCTATTCGCTGCCCAACCATGTTTTGTTTGCTCGCGTGAGAAGTCATTCCTCGGGACAACTCGGATCCTGTCATCTAAACCTAGCATGACTGCAACATAGATCTGTAACCGAACCCAGGATCATCACGTTGTTGTTACATCCCCGCACTGAAAGCCCCATATCTCGAATAAGCTTAAATCACTTGGCGCCAGTAAACGCCCCGAAGAAGGTCAACAACCTGGTTGAGCTTGTGGAGATAACTTCGGAGGATCGGCGTTTAAAGGAATTACCCCACGGGGATATCGTCGCACCGACGTTGCTAGTATCTGATAGCTTCATTTTACGGGCGTAAAGAGGTGTAACTTGCGGAAATCAGTATCCGTTGTGAGTCATTCGTAGTCAATTGCGTTGAGTGTGCTGCATGGATGCATTAGTTGTAATTTGTAGGTAAACGCACTCATGTGAGCTGTTTTTGACTTTGGACCTGTGATAGAAACATCTTTTATCTTGACTTCTTGGAAATTCATTACGCGAGATCCTTTAGATGCCGTGCTTTCTGGACAGGCAATTCTTCACAATGCCTCCCAGGGCTAGTTTCGAAGAGGAGATCTGCCATTGGTAAATAGAGCGTTCGTAACAAGCTCTCGACGGCCAGTTTCCTCTCTCGGATTTCTTCCTAAATTGATTTAACTGTGCCTGTGACGCTGTAAAAAATATCCCCCATCGGAAGCTTGGCCTTTGACACTTCCGCGGCTCAAAGCCAGAGAGATCTGTACCATTTTGCATATGGCGATAGCCTGATCAATACTTGCATAATGTCTTAATTCTCACCCCTTCATTGCATGGCCCCTCCATGACGGCCTTGTGTCGTCATGGGAAGAAGAGCATGAGTCCCGCCGGCATAGAGCCACAAGCTGTGGTGTGAGGACCCAGGACTGACATCTCCGTTCTCGGCTATATTGTCTTCGCTTGACTAAAGCATCACTGACTGAAACTCTTCTTTATCCTACGTCCAGTTGACTGGATCAATAATCCAAACTGTTTCAGTTTTAACATGAATAACTAATTCTAACTGTAATTAGTCTCTCTGTCAGGCTTGTTCATATCACCACTGAGGATAAAACAAGGGATTGCTACATACATACCAGCTGAAGCGCGGCGCCCCTGGCTGTCTACTCGGCATTTCCGAATCTGAAAGTGTTCAAATTGTTTTCCTTACCTATTGGGTACTAGACATTGGACGTTTAGAGTCGCCGTGGCTTGTTTAGGTAGGCAGAGCAAGGATAGAATGGCGTGCGAAGATGGGGACATGTGTGGCTAGTGATAAGCATAAATGATGTCGATTCTTTTTGTCGTTTTAGACTTTTTCTTTGTAACAAGTAACCCATTGAACCAATTTCAAACAATCTATATATAATCCAAAGAAAACTACTACCCCTGGTTGGTTTCAAGCAATTTAGCGATCGCAGTGTGCCCTTGACCAAGAGCCTCGTCCCGCGCTGTATGGCCGTGGGAGTTCTTTGCCTCGACCTTAGCCCCGTGAGCCAACAGCAACCGTACCACATCTTCATGTCCATGCTTAGCTGCCACTGACAAAGGAGGCTGCCCTAATATAGGATCAGAGGCCTTCGTGTCTGCCCCCTTCTCGAGGAGCCGCTGGACGACACTAAGGTACCCATTGGCCGAAGCTACGTGCAGCGGCGTTTTGAATGACGTAGCAGTAGCTTAGATATCAGCTCCATGCTGTAGAAGTAGCTCCACGCTATCTGGCCTGTTTCTGAAAGTTGCCCAATGGAGTGGAGTTCTCAAAGTCTCATGGTCTCTGGTCTCGAGATCTGGACTGGCATCAAGAAGCAGCCGCAAGACATCCTCGTTTGCTGCCGAAGCTGCCAAAGACAATGGGGTGTAATTCATATCATCCGCAGCATTAAGATCGGCACCTTGCATGCGTAGTATCTGTGCAACGCCAGTGTGTCCATTAGCAGCAGCCCAAGACAAGGCAGTGCCCCCATATGGCTCATCTTTAGCTTCTTTCCGAGCACCATGATTCACAAGGCACTTAACAGCTCCTTCGTGGCCTTCACGTGCTGCCCAGAACAAGGGAGTCTGCCCATCTGTATCGGCCAGTTCAACATCTGCTTGCCTGTCGAACAATTTGCCAATGGCTTCAACGTCGCCAGCCTGGGCAGCAAATGATAAGGCAGTTCGATCAGTACCGTCCTGAAAATCCACATGAGTCGCACTTTTCAGAGCCACTGGGTTTAGATCATAGTCGAACGTTTTGTAAGCGACTTCATCGAAAGAAGGAACAGCCACCATAGACAGAGACTTTAGTTCACTGGCAACATGATTCAAGACCAGCGTTCGCACTTGACCTGGTTCATCTTGACCAGTTTCCAGCATCTTCTGTGCCTCTTCGGGGATTTGCTCGCAAAGTGGGCAGGCGAATTCATCCTGATGAAAATTCTTCTGTTTCCTGGCAGAATAGGCACCAAGAGTGCGTGGATCAGGAGCCTTTAGATATTCCGGGTGAGGCTGAAGGATATGGCTGCGCCATTGATGTTCGAACTCAAAGACCATCGGGCTTTCATGGCCGATATCGCAGTACCATGAGCGTGTATGGACTCTTTGCAACCACTTTTGTGAATGCATTGATTCCATATGTTGTACCCAGTCTTCACGATGCACAAACGACTTGACGGCTTTTGCACACTCAGGGTAAAGGCAAGGATAGGGTTCGGTGTGTTCGTTGATATGATGTATCCAGAATTCCATAATGTCATCTTCGGGTATCCTCAGCACCAGCTCCTCGGTGCAGAATGGGCACCGAACTCCACTTAGCCTTCGAAGGGTTTCGGGCCAGTTGGACTTCAGTCGCGCCTTAATCTTAACAACTTCGGGCAGCGGAGGATACTAGGACAAATTGTCTTGTCCGTCAGTGGAAGTTCCCTCATAGTAGCTCCAAGGCCACCTTGCTGGTGCTGGATGTTTGCCTTGTAAGATAATGAGACGCTTTTTTACAACTGATTCTACCAACTGGTCGCACAAGGCTTGGCGTGCAACTGGAAACCGATGGCGAACCAAGTTTGCGATTTATCTGCGAAAAGCGATATCCTTCTCAGTTAATATAGTCGTTAGGATAACTCGATTTGTCGAGCTGAGTAAGTTCAAATTTCGACAGCTATACGATTTAGCTGAGTCATAGCAGACTCTGTGGCACATGCAGCATCTTCCCACGTCAGCCAGTAGTCATCCTTTTTCTCCGAAGAGGAGAAATCATCGAGGTATGGTTTATCTGTGACTGTTTTGCAATGATGACGTTATCTATATATTCCAAACAAGTGTCAGGCGAGGGAAGAACAGAACGTACGGCGATTCATGTTTGCCAAGACCACTTGCAACAACTCGACTACCGTGTCAGAGACTTAGCTCGTCTCTACAAGCTTTTCATCGAGTGAGTCCGTCAGGGTCAGGGCTCCTGTCTCTTCGAGCCAATACGTGAAGTTATTGCGTAGCCCTAGAAGGTTAAATGGCGAACGAATTCTGACCCCCATCGGTTTTATCTTCTGCCGGATCGATCACGCGTACGAGGAGTTCTTTGTCGTGAATCTCCTCGATGCGAGCAAAGCAGGTGAGACATTGGTAAGTGGCGGTGTAAATTGGCATATCCATAGCCGGGTCGGTATAGTCGTTTTTCTTGTCCACGGTGGTGCGTTGGACTTGATGTACAGGAAGGCAGAGAGGTAAATGATGGGCGCCAATACAGGTTTATATCGTTGATGGGTAATAAAGGAAGTTTACGAGGGGCACTGGCGATTGAAATGACGCAAGCCTTTCTTTGTGCACCACTAGGGCGTGCCCTTGGAAATTAACAAAGCTGTGTAACAAGACAAAGACCAAGAGCAGAGCTCGCTGGGGCTCTCGCGGGAGACCGTCGGTGCTGATCTTCAGGAAATGATGGAAGTGGTTCCATTCGTATAGGCGTCGAATTTGTTTTGTTAGTGTGGAAAGAGATGGCTATGTCAACCCTTCAAGTGGAGGATGGCCTTGTATAAGCTTTTGGGCAGTCTTTCTGCGATAATATGATCATTATCTTTCTTCAACATCTTAGGCTATTTCCATGGTCGCGTTAATTTAATAACACAAATTCCGCCGGTGTCTTGTTTGCTCAAAACAACTTCTGGAAATAAACTCGTCAAGCTTGTGTGACGCAAGAACGGTCACGCTTCCAATCACACGTAATATAGAACCGTGAGGGTCGCGTTTTCGGTGCTTTGGGGTGATTCCCAATGGTCTGTCACTTCATGGAAAAGAAGGAAGCCCGATGCGGGGAATATTACTCGAGACAATCACAAGTTGGTTTGTAATGTCTCAGAAGACTGCGCTGCAATCGTCAACCCAAAGGCATTCTTATCAATCACGACAAGTTGAATGGCCTACCAGGCGTAAGAGCATTACGTTTGTACATCTCATATTAAAATATAATACAATCTTATCTCCTAAATAAAGCCCGACAAACACTGGTATTAATTTCCTCTGGTGGCCGACAAATGCTGTGGCTGTAGCAGCTTGAAATGCCGCTCACCTGAGCATCCGAAAGCTCCCGCAATTCTCTCACTTTTGACCTAAGTAACGCTTGTTCTCCGTAGGACTCCTCTACCTTGTGCTGCTGGCACAGATGCAAAAGCATGACCTGTTCCTTTAGATGATAAATGTTATCAGAAAACACAACCGCGGAATTTGTGGTTCTGGCCACCTGCACTGCGGCCCCCTCGATTTGAGCTAGTCCATGCAGTATTTTGTGAAGATGATGCTCTATAAAGAACAACCATTTCCTGGCTTCAACTGTCTCATTGATTTGGTCTGTAGCATCCAGGATCTCTTGGCTTATGTCCTCTGTATCTGACAAGTCAGACTCTGTCACATATAAGTCAGACTCTGTCACAGATAAGTCAGACTCTGTCACGGACAAGTCAGACTCTGTCACGGATCGCGTTGACGATTCATGGCGCGATGAGTTACACTCCTGTGTGCAATCAGCTACATTGAACTTTGAAGCAGCAAGTAAGAACTTACAGAAGTTAGATCGATACCATGAGATATGTCTATCATATCCCCGTTATCCATCACTGGATCATTTGCGAAAGGAAGGACTGCATTGGTCTCCGATGTGGGAAAGTGTAGATCAATAGCCTGCTGAATTCTTGATGATAAAGCGTCGGCGCTGCTCTGAGGCGATGATTGCATGTGTGAAATAGGAGATATTGGGTTTGTTGGAGCGGTAGCGGATGAAATGACTGCAGGCTGTGTGAGGGATTTTAGGCGCGGGTAGGAGGGATATGGGAGGATTTCCTCTGCTTTTCTTTTCCTACTTGCGCTGCCTGACGTCGGAGTATGAAGATACCCCGTCGGAGTATTGGACAAAAGCGGTGTTGACATACTTTAAAGTAGGAAGGATAATTAGCTGGTGGTCCTGAAACTCGACTTCTCCGAGTAAGTTTGATGTTATTTATAAGAGGTGTCAATGCCTTCTTCTATTCTGAGTTACATGAACTGCTCCGAGAGCTAGTCATCCTGAGACGGGCGCACATTTCACGACTGGCGAACCAAAACCAATCATGCTGGTAAGACTGAGTACAGTGACAGATCGGCGCTCTGAGACATAGCAGCTAGTACAACCTGGGAGCCGTGTCTCAGCCACTATAACAGACGTAATTGGGATCGCGACGTTTTTCGACCTGGGTCTGGGCTTGGACAAAGCAGCTGAGCAGTTCCCTACATATGTTTAGAGCCTCATGAACCTCAGAGGGTTGTACAACAATTGTAAACAATGTAGGTAGCCTATGCCTACTGAGGCTTCTGTATTTATAACATGCGCTCGTCCTGAAATAGCATATAATATAATAGCGTAGTGGCTAATGCTATTCTAAGCGGAAAATATAGATCCCTATTAAACTTTTGTTTTATTGAACTTTAGCTTCTGTCTGGGTTGCCAAGGTCTGGAACGCAAGTAAGAGTATTCTGAGGTATATACAAGCACAAGTATCGCTGCAACCCTCCTATCATACAATTATGCAAGGAATTCAAAATAAGGCTAGTCGATTGTCGTATCTCGATATTGGTGGCGAAAGTGTATTCTAAGACACGGCTCGGCCATGCAGCCTAAAAGATGCATGTCACCGGCCCATGTTCCAGCTCGGGGGACCCTTTCGAGCCCGAGCCCAGTCACTATCACACTCAGTTTTGCAGGCCTTTCTTCAACGCAAAATTCGCTCTCTTTCAGGTTCAACGTCTTTTTGCGTCCACGCCGGCAGTTGACACATGGGAGTAAACGTGGCCTCTTTCTTGCAGTCCCTAGCGATTTTTAGATGACATCTCGCTTGTTCCAGCCGCTTGCGGAAGCGGGATCTGCGATACCAGCCCCGAAGAGCTTTCTCAACTCTTGGATACTAGAGTTCGCCGGATCCAGATCTTTGTCTGAGTCAACATACAACAATATCGAGGATGCCACCTAGCCATCTGTAGTCGGTGGCTAGCAGAATCGCCCTAATCGCAAACTAGTAAGCAAATATCGGAGTGGTACGTGTAAAACCACGTTTAAGATTAAGTGCCAAAATGGCAAGACCGTTAACAAGTGGCGGATTTTAGAAGGTTGTGAAAGAGAGAGACTGACACATAGTAACAAGCGAAGGGCATTTAACCTACAACACGAACCCCGGAATATTACTTACCCAACCGCTCGGGATGGCCAATGAC
Source organism: Fusarium denticulatum (assembly GCA_013396175.1). Lineage (NCBI taxonomy): Eukaryota > Fungi > Ascomycota > Sordariomycetes > Hypocreales > Nectriaceae > Fusarium > Fusarium denticulatum. The sequence goes on along the minus strand of JAAOAK010000071.1, from coordinate 20,655 downwards.
TAGCGGCCTGGCCCGCGGAGATCCTTATGCTCTCAGAACAGAATAATACACTTCTTCGATTTAAAACTCAGATACCAACATTATCAACAACGATCGCCGAAGCATCGACCCTGTTGACACTGCCACTAGTAAGTAACAATCGTTTCAGGAAGACCACAGCCTCTATTTTGGTGATCTCGGTAGGGACGCATGAATCATCGACACGTTTATGTCAACCGAAGGGTCAATGCGACAGAGGGATGACTGCAGTTATTAGTTCAGAATGGAGGACGACGTTGGTCATATATAAAGTAGATAATATTTCTTATTCTTTAATGTTTTTGCCGCGGTACATCATCATCAATACGGCCTTTCTCAAGCCATGGTACGAAGTCCTCTCTCCAGAACGACACCAGCAACCCCAACCCCCAACACTGCAAGCGTCCAACTGTTTCTGAACTCCTCCAACTTGGGCCAGAAGCTGTTCTTCTGCTGGCGATACTCCTCAAACTCCTGCGCCTTTACAGCGTCGTGCTTGGAATATCGCTCAGCTTGACTCTCATCGTTCTCTCTATCACCACCGATGTATCGCAGGAAGACATAGTTGGCGATTGGGCCGAGAGCAGCAATGGGATGGAGAATGCCGGCGCCGAGGAGAAGAATTGGAAACGAGGCGTGGATTAGGGCGTCGCCAAGATAGCTTGATTTTGTTAGCTTCAGTCTGTTCGTTGGTTGAAACAAGAACCTACTTGGGGTGTCGAACAATGCTCCAGACGCCTTCTCTGTTGATACCTTGAGCGGTGTCATCCTTCTTGAAGGACTCAAGCTGGGCATCAGCCAAGGTCTCAAGAGCGAAACCGGTAGTGAACAAGAAGACGGCTAGTGAATGGAAGACGAATCCGTTGGAAGTAAAAGGCGAAGCGACAGCGCTCTCGGCCACAGCTCGGAAAGGAATTGTGAATGGAAGTGAGATGATAGTCTGCGCAACAGCCTCTGGCAAGAAAGTGGTAAAGAGCGCCTTGTTCCAGAACCCAGGGTCCTTTCTCTTAACGTCATACCGAGGATCATCCTTCCCACGCTTCAAGCTTCGCGACACAACACGTGAAGTAAGTCTCACTCCCCAAGCCGTAACGCCAGCGAGGAGAAGCTTCTGCGAGTAACCGAGACCATTCCAAGCATCAAGGGGCGCAACGTTGTCGTAAACATACTTGGAGCCAATAGCGCTCCACCACGCATTAAGCGTCATTCCGGAAGCCCAGAGAACATCCTTCCCCTCAACCCTATCCGCATAGCGAGAAACTCCATACGCTACCGCTGACAACCCAGCGTGCAGACTAAACGACGGCAAGACTGCGGAGTGCAGTAGTCCCAGGGCGCTAGTGCCTAGACCCTGATACGCGGTGCGGTTGAAATGCGAGCCGTAGACATCTTGTTCGGCGCCAGATGCCCCGAAGGTAGCCCGAGGCAGAGACGGAGAGTGCCCGGCAAACTTACTACCGTAGATATCCTGCTCGGCACCAGATCCAGCGAACGAAGGTCTGGGGAGAGATGGGTCGGTGAATTTACTGCCGTAGACGTCTTGTTCGGCCCCAGATCCGGTGAATGCCCCGTGGGGAAGAGAGGGCGTGTGACCAGCTAGTTTATCGGCGTAAATGTCTTGCTCGGCGCCGGAGCCGGTGAATGTGCCTTTTGGGAGGGAGGGGGAATGATTGGCGAGTTTACCGCCGTAGATATCTTGTTCTGCCATGGTTGAAGATGTGTAAAGATTGATGAGAATGGGTGAAGGGCGAATGGTTGGAGATCATGATATACTGGTAAAGGTGGAGATGAGAGCGTCGTAAATATTGCGTCATGGGTTATATCATCATTGCATCGTCAACACGTTCTATGAGATGATGACTAAGGTTCCTCTTCATATTTCAGCCTGTTACAGTTACCAAGATATTTTTACTCTTTTCTTCAATGTTTGGTATTGTCTGTCAGTACACTAACGACAGGTAAGCAAACGCCGGGTCCACTGTCTTGGGACTGTGATGTTTGTCGGGGGTACATATTCCGACGAGTGAGAAATGGGGTCCAAAAGCAGATCCGATTCAATTGCCGCTAGTCCAACGGCCCATCTCATACCGCAATTACCTTCAAGGTCGTTGCGACCGAGTCAAGACCCATATGCAGTGAGACGCGACATGCAGGTCACGTGTTGCACAGCATGGTTCAACATTTACAATACAACAATCACAGACAGCAAGAGCATATTATGATAATCATGATTAAATATTCCTAAAAGGTCTGTAGGCAACAAGACAACTCAAATTATCTCCCTACCGTATGACTACATAGGTCGACATGTGATTTACAAAACCACGTAGATAATCCAGCCGCTTAAATAAACAGAGCAACACGAGGTATCCAGCTTGATCTTCCCCAGGAGAAACCACGCTGCTTTCCTCTTGAGAGTAGCAACATCTACTCGTCGTCGTGGACATCGATGACAGTCTTCTTCCACTTGCGGGCCTGAACCTTGCGCTTGAAGAGAATGTCGATCTCTCGGTAAGATCGGTTCTTCATCTCAGGAAGCCAGATGTATGCCATGACCAAGCAGACGAAACCGGTACCAGCCCAGACATAACCGCACTTGCCACCGAGGTTGGCGCCCTGTATATTGTTAGTAACCGATTTAAGAATTCTGGAGATGGTGAACTTACAGTAGGGTTAAGCATCCAAGAGGAGAGGAAGATACAGGGGATGTTGACGAGGTAGTAGCAGCCACGGCCGACACCAGTGGTGAGAGGTCGAAGACGAATGGCAGAGGTCTCTCCGATGATGACCCAAGAGGCGGGAGCGGGTCCGAGGGTGAAGAGGACGGAGACAATGAGACCGAGGGCAGCTTGGGTGTTGGAGTTAACGGTCGACTTGACATCGCCGACAGTGGCAGCGATACCGAGAGCGACCAGAAGGACAGTGTTTCCGAGAGATCCCCAGAGGTAGATGGATCGTCGACCGAAGTAACTGGTGAGAATCCAAGAAAGCATGACGAAGACGGTCTGAAGAGCGGAGGTGATGAGACCCATAGCGAAAGCGGTCTTGTTAGGCATACCGGCCTCTGTAAGCAAGTCAGTGCAGTTCATAAAACTTCACATGAGATTTCACTTACGCTCAAAGAAGTAGACGGCCTGGTTAGCGATCAGGTTACCAGTAAGGTTCTGAGCGGCGTAAACGCAGCAAACAATGGCAGTACGGTAAGCATCAGTGCCCTGGAACAGCTCAATGAAGCTAGGCTCCTTCACGGTTTTCTCGAGATCGATGGTACGCCTCATCATGGCAATAGCTTCCTGGGCGTTGTCGACGTGGGTAGAACGTCCGAGACGTCGAACGGCCTTGGCAGCCTCTTCGAGACGACCCTTTCGGACGAGCCACCAGGGAGACTCGGGGGAGAGGAAGATGAGGATGGCGAGGGGAGTGGGGAACATCCACTGAAGAGCAATAGGCACACTGAGATTTCGTTAGCGACTTGTAAGATAGATGGTGGCAATTGAGGGATCATACCGGAAAGCAGCCTGCTCATGGAGATCATTGTAGCGATAAGCAACAGCACCGACGATAATCGCACCAATGGCCCAGAACATCTGAAGCATCTGCGTAGCAGGCGCACGAAGCTGAAGCGGCACGATCTCAGAGCAGTAAGCAGGAGAGTTGGCGATGAAAATACCCCAGGGGACACCCTCGAGTAGCTGAGCGACGAGCATGACGGGCAGAGAGTCGGCAAAGTAGAAGATGAAGATGAAGGCGTTGAGGAGCATGAGACCGCTGATGGTAGCCCATCGGTATCCGATACGGCTGGTGATGGGACCGGCGATGGTGACACCGATGATGGCGCCGATGGGGCCACCGACTTGGAGGGCAGATTGCCACTTTGTCTCGATGACATATTTGCCCTTGGTGTCACTCCAAATACCGTATCTGTCGGCGAAAGCGGGGAGGGCGATGAAGTTGCCGATGAGGAAAACACAGTAAGCCTCCATGATCTACAGCCAGTCAAATTAGCCACAATTCGGGTAACACAGAAGTTAGGGGCGGCGTACGATTGTGCAGGACATGTTGAAGGCCCAGAGAGAAGCAGCGGGATAAGCTCTAACGGCCTCGAGAACGGTCATGTTATGCTCCGCGTTCTCGGCGTCGATGGCGCCCTGCATGTCAGCGGCCATCTCCTTCTTTGCCTCGACATCGTAGGCATGGTCGATGTGGGCGCCGTCGCCCTTGACCTCTGAGATGCCCTTGTTATCGTCGTTGGTGCTCATGTTGACTTTTCACAGGATATCAACATTGATCGAGGATGAGTTCGAGAAGAGGAGAGCGTCAAATGCAACGGTGTCGAGCGTTGACACTTTATAAGAAAAATTGAAACGTCGCTTTGGGAACATGCCGATCGAATGGATCCCTATCCTAGACCTAGCAGAGTAGCATTCGAAAAAAAAGTACCTTTAAGCTCAAAAGGCAAACAGGCAAAAGAGAAGTGATGATACGTAGCGTTCATTGCTGGGGTACGGGGGAATTTAGGCATCTGGGGTTAGACGCACGAATGGCGAGGGAGATTGGAGACGGGAGACCAATAGACAACAAATTCCCCGCGAGAACCCCGCAGAGTTAACCCCGGATCAAGACACCACTACGGCGCGACTCCGGCGGGAACGTGAGCTTCGGGGTTATTGCCAGGTTGGGGAGCAAGGTTGCATTCATCGGTCTTAATTTCCCCGTTTTACTCCAACATCTCCACGCTTGACTTGCGAGGTTTCGTGGTATTTACTGCCGAGCCGAGGTGTCCCTCTCTAGAGAACATACCGAGCCGGGAGACTATGTGCCGAATACCCAGACTACCATCAGCAAGAAAAGAGATAAGTAGAAGGAAGAAAAAGAAGGTTGTTTGTCTGGGGAAAGGCGGGTCACAGTTCTCCAGTGTATACGGTTATTCCTTAAGACCACTGGAGAAAGCTGGGGAAATAACATGCGAGCAAATCATCAAAGACCCGGCTAAAAAGCACCACAAAAAGAAGAAAGAGGAACAAGAAATTGGAGGGCTGCGAAGCTCAACCCCTGCTCCTGGCTTCCATGCTACCCCATCATCCCATCTCCGTCCCCTGCGAATCTCACGTGGGCCATACGAAAAGTCCGGAACCAGAAACCTGTAACAAGTCGCTCGCACAGGCGCGCCAATTGACGCTTGACGCGCTGGTGCTAGCGTGGAGTTATTGCACCTATCGGGTTGTGATCTACGGTGGAGGCCTGGATCGGCATTCCTTGCCGTTGATCCTTCGAGAAGCATTGGATGGGAAGGGAAAGAAAACTGGGAGCTCTTATTGTAAGTGACAGAAAGTCTGAGGTAGACTTGGGCATGATTTCGCAGATCTTGTACTGAGTGTTTTTTGCATATTGATTGGGTTTCGGAGGTTATCTTGCACCTCGGGGTAATCAGGCAAATGCAGGGTAGCTCTCGCGCCTTTATTTCCAGACGACACTTTCTGATTTGCGCGTGTGGAATGTTCTTTTAAAGCAGGCATTTGGAGTTAATGTTATGGTTTAATTTCCTATAGGAGCTTTAAGTTAAAGTCCCAACGGTCCGGGTAAAGTATCCTGGCTGATGTGAGTAGCTTAAATGCAGAATAAAGGCTGAAACCAGCTGGTGATGGATGCTTGGGAAGTCCGGAAGGGTTGCCCCAGACTTTGCATCCGTCAAATTCGGATTCCACGTGGTTTGTGTTGCATTAGTTGACATCTCCTGTTTAAGCTGTCATCTGGAGTCGTATCTGGGGTCTAGGTTAGGTTGCGTTGGAAATGGACTGGTGCTGGCAGCTGCAATGAAACATCGCAGGAATGTCACCAATTGACGCGCGATAATCAGTGTGAGAGAGAAGCTTGATCTGACAAACCGTCGGGCATGTCTGGGGCTTGATCTCTGCGATCACGATACATAGATAGATTGCCATTGCAGTTCTCAATACCTCATCCCATTTGTCCGCAACAGACCCAGACGCCGATCTGCGCAAGCCACCAGACAAACGCGTCATCTTTCTACCTCGTTAGGGCACAGGGTAAGTTGCTCAAGCCATATGCAGTTTTCATAATGTACTCATAAGGATGCGGCGCTATTGGTTCGCCTGTCAATCCAGCGTAACATGGAGAAACTCCACTCCAAGCCAAGGAGTCTGCAGGTTCAGGTGGGTAGAGATGGATGATCGCCTCGATTCGTAGTTAACTTCTGAGGCGGCTGTCAGGCTCCCAAAATGGGCGCATGTGATGCACAGTCGTTGCTGTCTCCTTTCTCGAAACCTTGTCTCCCTTAAGTACTTCCCAGTTACAGAGAGGCGAGGGTCGTAGTTGGATGGTGACTTTGAGTCTATCTTTAATGGCAAGCACCTCCTGTCCCGACATGATGGGTCGCCCTTTAGATTGGGGTTGGCCCGGTTGATAAGACCGTGTGGCCAAGATAAGGGGTATCAGTCCCAGCATAAAGAAGAATGTATGTATGCATAACGCAGGTAGGTTCAGTCGGATTAGACGCTTAGCTTAGGATCTGGACTCCTGGAGGCTAGAAAGATAGAGCGGGTGTGATCAAAGTACTCTTACCCGAAGATCTTCAACATACTAGCTACAGTTGCTTCTAGTCCAGCGCTGAGAGGCGATTGTCGTACACATATCGTACGTGCGTCTGGCACAGACTGTCGCCATACATGTCACTGGCAGATCGCCACTGGAGCATGCGATATGTGAACTCGTTGCCATTAGCGGTAATTTTGATGCAGGAATCTGCTTTGACGCGCAAGTTGGGAATTGAGAAACGTAGGCTTTAGTCGATTGTGCTGATGAGTAAGTGATTGGTTACCGCGGCTGAGTGCTGACGCTGGGAAGAATTGATCCTAATTGGCTCGCATAAGACTTCATCCTCAGATCCTCGCTTGAACTAGAAGGGGCACTATCAGCATAAAATGGCTGATGAGGTGCAGTTCTCAAATTCTTTTAAGGAGGGCCTAGACCTTCACTTACTGTTGCAAGCCAACTGCGATATTCGACCCGACTTGAGGCGAGACAGTGTGATTAATCACGCTGCCGAATATCCAAGACAACAGATTATGCTCCCATTGAGAAATATAGTGGTTAGTAATTAAATGAATCTCCACTGAACCTGCTATATATGCATGTAGCTCGCCAATAGGGCGATGTATCAGGTAAAAGGCGGCCCATGAACTATTTGTGCTTTTTACCTTTGTGCTAAGCTGAAGCTTCTTTTCGCGTCTCAAACTTACGACCCTGTCACAGCGGATAGCTCGTTGCAGCCCATCAGATACTGTGCTCTTCAACTTTGGATTCATTTGTGGCGCGTCGATAAGGACAAGATGAACATACCGCGGCAGATGTGGCAAATGTGAATTTAGTGGCTTATCCGTATCTCTATCGAAATATCATGTAGTGTTAAACCCAATCAAATCCATTATTTCTAGGGCTTCTCGTAACATTTCCTTCTCTGCAAATTCTCGCACCCTTTTCCGCTCAGCATCAGTTGACTTGGCTTGATACTCTACCAGCACTCGTTTCACTTCGGAACATGTAAGTAAAAACTTGTTTGGTGCGGCTACCGTTCGCTGATAGAGAGAGCTAATATTATCGTTTCGTATATATCTTGATGTGTAATGGAGTGGCGTGAGTCCGTCCTCGGATTTGTCTGGTGTCCATGCAAGTCTTGGGTCTGCTTTGAAAAGAAGGTCGAGAATCTCTACCTCGACGTTGCCATACACAAAACGACCTAGAAATGTTGACATTGCGGTCTGTCCTTCGTTGTTTCTAATGGAGAAATCCACAGACTTATTCTCCAGTAGCATACGAATCGAGACAGCAGATGATGCCGCATGCAATAGACTCTGCCCTGAGTTGTCCCTGTGGTTGAGATCTCCGGTATTGTCAAGAACAGCTCGCAAAATAGCCTGCGATTTAGTACGCCTGACTGCTATATGCGCCGGTAGACTGTTATGGCTGTTCGTAATATTGGCAAGTTTCGCGTCGTATTGAAGAAAGCGCCGAACCATGGACAAACAATTACTGCAGTCCCCTTTGCATATCTGGTTTATGCAGGAATGCAATGCTGGGTCCCCATCCCTACTTTTAAGTTGTAGATATTCATCGCTTCCGATTTCCATAAGGAATGTGGCAAGAGAGAAGCATCTCCTTCGAAGCGCGGCCTGCAAGAAACTGTATTGTCGAAAAAACAGGTCTCCCCAGATCTTGTATTCTTCACAGTCTAACTGTGCAACGAATATCCCTTTCTCATTGTAAAATTCTGGCTTGACAAATCGGAACCAGGTATGTATTAGAGTGGCGTCTGTTGAGTGAGAGCCGCTCTGTACTAATCTCTCATCCGTCTGGGACATGATTTCGTTTGGAACCAGCTCCATCACAGCTACAAGGTCTTCGGGCTGTCTTCTTGTAAGAAACATGTTCAATGCAACTGGTTGATTTGCGTGTATCGCCCGGGCAATACTCTTCGCCAGCTCGGAATTGTCTGGACCATCGCCGTTACACAGAAAGAATTCCAAGATCCCCCAACGCTCTCGATATATTGCCACAACGACTGGCGTCCTCGTTTTAACACTCTTAGATCCCCCACGGAAAGGATCGACTCCGTTCTCAACGAGGTACTGGCAGATATTACCATGTCCAGCCTCGACAGCAGCGCACAAAGGCGAGCCAATCTTTGGAAGGATCCGCTTGAGATCAGATCCATCACGATGAAACCTCTTAACTTCATCAAGGTTACCTGCTTTGCAAGCTTCGTGAATGTTCCATTCGCCAGTCTGAAGGTCAGCAGGAAAAGCTGTTTTGACCCTGGACTCACTTTGGTGAAATGCCTCATTATGACTTTCCAATCGCTCGAGGGAAGGATAGCCGATTCTATGCCCAAAACAATCAGAATGTGGGCATCGGAATGGTCTCTCATGCACTGCTAAGTGCTCCTTAAGTGACGCTTCGTTCGGACACCCCGTGGAAAACTTGGAGCATTGAATCTTGTGACACTTGTGTCTGATTGGCCCCTCAATTGTACCAAAAACATCGGTTTCAGACTTTTCTCTTTCCAGACCGATAAGCTTTCGCACAACGAGCACATTATCTTGAATGGCAAGGTTCAAGTTTCCAGCTGACTTCGTAATATCCTTCGTCTCGACTGAGGCCTCTTTGCCATGTACCTTTGCCAAATCAACAGCTGCTGTTTTGACAGAGTCTTTGACAGGCTTCAAATTGGATGCCGAGTCTGTCGAAACCTGTGGAGCTTCTACCTCCTGTATGTGGACGGCATAGTGGGCAGCAGCATAGTCCAAGAACCCAAAATACCCTGAATGAATATTGGCAGTGATGTTTTGGCTCTTGCTTGTAGTTAAAGGCTTAGAGCATAGGTAGCGACAACAAAAGAGCGCCATGTCAACATGCTCCTGCAACAGGTTAACCGTACCACTGCGAACAAGATATCTATGACTATGTCAGCTCGTGTTTAAGGAGAGAGGGCGACGAATAGTCCTACTCGGTTGCTGTTTGGTGGACCATATTAACGACCTGCTCTGTTTCAACGTTGGGGAATAGATCGCAGTTCGTTACATCAACGAGAGAGCTGCATATGCCCTTACAGTTATCTCGTCGAAGATTTCTGATGTTGCAAGTCTCCTTGTTTGCATCGATGCAGAATCTGGACTGTATCTCGCGCCACCGAAGGGGTCTCGCTGCGCACACCACCCAGCCCAAAATCTTCTTCACGGTCGTATGGCGCGAAGACCCATGCTGTTTGAGGATTCGCTCAGCAATACGTTCATAGCTGACTATGTTAGTTATGCCATCCCTAATATGGTTTGCTTTCTTTCTCACGCATGGTCCAGGTCTTCTGGAAAGGTACCTGTTTCGAGTTCATCTTCAAATTCTTGTATCGAATCCATCGCTGCGAGGTTTTCGAGCACCACTCGGGCGTAAAGAAACATGCCTGAAGCTAATCAATATTCATCAACTAGAGGAAGGGGTGCTGCTATGTTTACCATGAGATGCGCCTGATACCTTGAAAATCAATTTTTCTTCCTCTTCTTGTGTCAATAAGAACCTAGCCCGTATTTTCACAGCCTGCCCCTTTGTGAACTGCTCGATGTCATGTCGGTGATCAATAACGTTGTCGAGCCGAATTTGGGGATGGGAAGACAACATCGCATCAAGTCGTCCGTCCCTCTGTCCACAAATCAGGACATTGAGGTTACAGCCACGTGATTTGGCGGTAGGCAAGAGTTCGTTTAGACACCAGGTGATGGAAACCTCATGTTCATTATCTATTGCCTCGTCTAGTCCATCAAGAACGACTGTTGCCGTTGGACGAGACGTAAAGCAGTCACTTGCGAGTTTCTTCAGATCGGCCAGCTCAGTGGATTCCATGGTGGATAGCTTCTCATAAACGAATCTCATTATGGTTTCGTCTGCATTGACGAGCTGCATGATGAGATGTTGGAGCATGGAACGAGCCGTTTTCCGATCCGCCGCATCGTGCTTGAAAAAGAAATAAGCCAAGAAGCTCCGTCGAGGGGACTCGGAAGATTGTTTCCGTTTCTGATAACGAATAATTGTCTTTGCTAAGGTGGACTTTCCTGTATACCCACTGTGTGAGTTGACATGTAACACAGAATCGGGAATGTGTCGATGACGTACCGGAACCAGGCGAGCCATTGAGGAACAAGATCCTGTTCTCTGCAGACTTTCCTCTCTCCCAGCATTTAAAAACTGGATCAGAGAATACCCAAGTGCCAGAATTCTCATTGTCAGTATCCCGCGATTCCAACTGGAGATCAGTTCGAGAGTTTGAAACGTCTAGTCGACTCTCTAAGTAGGTCTTCATTTCCCGAGCTTGTAATGTCTTGCTTTGCAGCTGCTCAGAAGCCAAAGTAGACTTTATGTCTTCGAGACTTGTCTGAAGGTTACTAAACTGGTCCTTGGCGTACTGATCGGAGTCTTGGACTTCCTTGAGGATAGCGTGGGATTGCAGCTTGTCATCTGATAAAAGAGCCTGTTTGCGTTTGAGACTTGCAAGAATTGACTTGACTTCGCGCCGAAAACTTCCCCAAGCCCATTTGAACAGTCTTTTCCATTCTGATGCATATAATTAACAGCAGACAAGACATACAGACAGGCGAATACCAACCTGGACGAGAAAAGACATCAAGAACGCATCGATGGAATCGAAGTATATCGGAGAAATAATCGTCCAAGACCAACTTCAAGTGATCTCTACTCTGAATGAGGTTGTGAAAAAAGGCAAGATTACCTAGTGCCTCTGCGATTTCTTCGTAAGCGTCGATCAGCTGCCTGATAGCGTCTGTCCAAGTAGTGGCGACCATAAGCGCCAGCTTGATCGGACCCTACAGAATATCATCAGTATCAAGGCGGCGGTATTTAACAGCTTGGCCTACCCAAATGAAAGCCACGAAGTCACTGGCGTTAAGGAATATTGTGACTAGCTTCTCAATGTGTTCCATAGCGTGAAGAAATCTCTGGATTCGGGTCAATTTGCAAAGGTCATCCCTGCGTCCTAATTTGCCCTGAATTTCTTGGATAGTATCGGTAACAGTTTTCTGGTTGACTCCGTTGATTTGCTTGATCTGATCATCAGAAAGCTCTCGCCGAAAGAGGTCTAGAGACCTTTCGAAGCTGGTTTGTTGATTTGTAGCCATTTTAGATTGTCGTTCGATGGCTGTTGATAGACGTAAGATGAAGCCGAAAGAACCACATTTAGGGATTTGCCCGGTATCAAAAAGCAATATGCACGTCGCCTCACTTTCAACCCAAGGCAGACCGACTCGCGTTTCGTGGCTGACAACCACAGCCAACAAGAGTGAAGAATCACCTGTTGGGGTAGGACAAGCGGGGCAGTGCTGTAATTTGCGGCGCGTATCCCAGCACAGCCTGATTGAAAGGGCTGTCTGGTGTCTCAGTCCAATTGGTAAGGCTTTTTCAGCTTGACCGCTAACCAACAAAGATGGCCAATATCACAAGACGGTCCCAAACCTCCCCAAATCTGGGCAGAGTTCAAAAATATTCCGATATCTGTTCCGATATGACGCGACCTCTAAAGAGACGAAGACATTCCAAAAATGACGCCGAAAACAGCATCTCGTACAGGGATGCCCAAAGACAGGTTGTTTACCTCGATGAAACAAATCCTCTCCATTCTTTTGACTCTGGCATGGAGTTAGACTCGCCGAGTGACACAAGTGGCATTCGCGGTGACATACTAATTGCAGAAGAGGAGCTCGGAGAGGAAAGGATATGTTACGGAGCGGTAAGGCGGCTCATGAACCCCCCGATCCTCAAATGCTGACATTGGACGTTATAATCCATAGATCTGTGGAGCCCAGGTTCTGCTGAATCCTCACACTCAGATGCCTAATGAGATACAGCCGTGGGCCAGGTATTGTTCATTTAAAATTGAGCCTGATAGAAGAAACTACTACTTGGTTGGTTATGAGGAAACCAATCCCAAGAAGAGATCAGTTCTCGACTGTGATACAGCTGCTATTCTGACGATTGTAGCTAAGAGATCTGGAGACACGTCCTTCGCTGCGGTCCTTGGGGTCGATGTATTTCGTGGCAAGCGGAAGAGATCTGGAAAGGGCCTAGCTATCGACATCTCAGTCAACATCTATGGCCCTAGGAACTCGATTGACGAAGTTGATGGCACCTTGTCCGAGATTGGCACCCATCGCGCTTACCTACAGCATCCTGTATTTTTGGAACCCGGTATCCCATACATCAACCCGCAGTTCTTCTACCCGACTTCTCAGAAGACCGACCTCAGACATTTGGTTGGCTCAAGCGCCCGAGAAAGCGACATCAAGTCCAAGATTTCTCAAGAGGTTGACGACGTTATGCTATCCTTGGACGGCTCATCCGAGGATATCACACTAACAAGGAGTGGTCTCCATGCTCTGCAACCGATTCTGAAAGATTTCCTTCTCGACACGACATTGAAAGAGTATATCATCCATTGAAAGTCTTATAGGTAGTATGAGAGACTGATACACAGTAACAACAGGCATCAGCTCAAAGGCGTTGAGTTTATACTTAGCCGTGAGGATGACGAGGCAGCCACCCGAGTACACAGGCCCATGTTCATGTCGATCCACCATAGGTACCATATCCTAATATCTGGGTGACTATGCAACGGTCGACTAACCAAACTGGGATATCTTCAGCTTATTATCTCATCCAAAGAATCCGGGTCGTGGGGGTATACTTGCAGATGTTATGGGCTTCGGTAAAACGTTGACCATGCTGAGCGCGATTCTTTGCTCGAAGCAACTGAGTCAGATCATGAGCAGTAGTGGTACTCGACACCATGCACCACTGAACATCTCTCTTGTTGTTTTGCCTTCTAAACGTGAGTTCTGATCCTGAACTTACTTTGCATAGAAAGATATACTGACAACATCGAGAGGTGCTTGATGTTTGGAAGAATGAAATCGATAGGTAAATATTCTAGAGCACGAGCCGCCATTATCAGACTGACCTTGGGTAGGCGCTTTCAACCTCACACATTCAAGACTGTCACTTTCCACGGAGATGCGCGACCGAAAAGCGGAGAACTTCTTCTCGGTCATGATATCGTCCTCACAACGTATCATACCCTAGAAAAAGACAATCGGGGCAGAGGGATCTTGAACTCCATAAATTGGTCGAGGGTCGTACTCGATGAAGGTAAGCCTCAAGATATGTGACGAAATGACGGAAGTTCCTCTGACGAATATGCCAATAGCCCATCAAATACGAAACTCTTCAATCAAACTACATAAAGCCGCAGCTTCACTTGAAAGCGATACCCGATGGTGTCTCACCGGAACACCTATTCAAAATAGCTTCGACGACCTCAGATCATTGTTGAAGTTCCTACGTTTCGAGCCTTTCTGCCAAAGCAACCTGTTTGAACAGCACATAGTCAAGCCTTTCAGACAGGAACAGCAGAACTTATCAAACGGGGTCGATGAGGCTCGAAACCTGAAAGTAATGCTTAAAGCGTGTTGCCTAAGAAGAACGCAAGCGAAGCTCGACCTACCGCCCAGCACCATACAGAGGGTCGATGTAACGCCCACCGAAGCTGAGAAATATATGTTTGCAAGAATTCTCGATCAATGCAAGGAAGATTTTGACAAGATGGCTGGCAAAGAAGGGAGCTCCAAAAAGTCTAACATTTTGTTCTCGGCAATCATGAAACTCAGGAGGGTTTGTAACCATGGAGCTATCCCGTTCAGCAGCTCCAGCACAAAACGAACCAGTCTGCTGGCAGTCCCAAAGTCAAAAGGGAAGGCCTCGAGGTCGCCGAGTGCAGAGCCAGCGTGTGAGTTTTGTGATGAGAAGACTGGAAACTTTGATCTTCTTGGCGGCCTTGATAGCTGTCCCATTTGCGGTCGGCTGCAGTCTGAGATAAATGACGAAGCCTCATCCCTGGCACCCTCACCTCGGCCGACACCATCTCCAACATCATCCATGATGGATATAGATACGCCGGAACCTTCTACTGGCGACTTTTACAGACAGTCGGGCAATGAGCTGAAACAGAAATCTTCAAAGATGTCAGCAGTCGTGGACAACATCAAGAAATCATGCATGGACGCGGGTTCGAAGAGGTAAGTGTCCACGAAGCTCATCTTGTATGGTATTATTGATGTTTGGTTAGTGTCGTGTTCTCGAGCTGGAGAGATACTCTTGATATACTTGCAGCTATATTAGGAGCAGAAGGTATTGCTTTTGTTCAGGTTGACGGACGCAACCCGCTGGCGGGCCGAACGGACCTACTCTCCAAGTTCTGCCAGGACCCAATGATTCGAGTTCTTCTCATATCCATCAGCACTGGAGCAGTGGGGTATGTCTATATTTCAGTTCCAGACATTTCTTGCTAAAACCCATCTAGTCTCACTCTCACAGAAGCAAACATGGTCCATATCGTTGAACCACAATGGAACCCAGCCATCGAAGAACAAGCGATAGCGAGAGTCGTTCGCATGGGCCAGAAGAGGCCAGTCACGATCTTCAAGTACATAACGGCTGGTTCAATCGAGAATGTAAGTTTTCCCAGTTTCGCCATGATGCTGATGGAGACTAACGTCCTATAGACTGTTGTGAAGTTGCAAGAAAAGAAGACACGTATTATTAAATTATCCATGCAAGACAAGGACGGCGCTGAATCTGATGCGAACTTGGATGTATGTTATGACACCTTTCCACTATCCCTAGAACA
Source organism: Fusarium denticulatum (assembly GCA_013396175.1). NCBI lineage: Eukaryota > Fungi > Ascomycota > Sordariomycetes > Hypocreales > Nectriaceae > Fusarium > Fusarium denticulatum. The sequence continues at coordinate 5,378 of JAAOAK010000071.1, read as the reverse complement.
TATTCTGACCTCAAACAGAGTTTCAAATTTGCCATCGATCCAAATGAGTGGGGGATTGTGTCATAAATGTGACGTGTCCAATTAATCGCGCCATAGAAGTGTTAAAATATGCGTCTCGTCGTTTTTCTGTCACTTCATAGCTACTGTCTCTTTTCTCGAAATAACATCCGACGTCCATTTCTCCCAGTTCAGCTGGTGCCCAATAGTATGCCAGCTTGCTCCAGAGTGCCCATCGCAAGCATGAATTGCCCTGAGTAATACAGAATCCAAACAGCATAATCCATCCAGACTTGATGTGAAGATGACGCAGGCACAAGAAACCTGCCAGAGGCCAAGATGGTATCAGATACAGTAAACACAACAGCGCCCAGTGCGAGTTTATCGCTCTTGATCGTCAATGCCGAGAATATCATGCCCAGAATGGCACAAGTATACAGAAGAATGGGTAAACGAAGCTCGGTGTTGACTTTTGGTATCAGTAGCGTCAACATCGTGGGGCCAAGTAGAATAGCCGATATGACAATAGCGACGCGAGATTGGTCCTCCAGAACAAGACTCTTTGCGCCTGTCTCGTAGAAAAGTGCGATGTAGCAGAGATGCGACGTCAAGAAGCTCCCAAGGCCAGCCAGGAATGCCGGCTCCGAGTCCCAAGCAAGAAACGCATCGCCCAGTGCCCCAAAGCTGAGTGCAGCCAGCAGGTATGTCGGCCCATCCACAATCTTGACGAGGATCGCGAGTAAAGATACGGCGAGCGTTTTGGTGATCATGCGTGAGTAACTCGGAGTCGCACGAGCTTTGACACCATAGAGAATGGCAGCGGTTAAGGAACTGGCGAGGAGATAATTTTCTGTCAGCATGGTGCTTTTTTCGATGTGGTGTTGGGTACTGAACTGTTCTTTCAAATGCGAAGTCGTGAATTTATGGTCTTGGTTGGAGTTGACCTCGGCACTCAGTAGATCTACACGTGACAACCCCATCAGACGACCTGCCTATCTAGGCAACTTCTGCCATCTAGATGTCCTCTTTTGGTAAATACAGAATTCTAGAGGTACTGATGTGAGTTTTGAACTGACTGGGAATGATTTCGAAGCTCGGGTATCGTGTTTTGCTGGATTTCGCGCATTTACACAAGGCTCATTGTTGTATGGCCGACTACGACGTTCTACAGCAAAACTCGGAACAAAGAGTATCATGTCCAAGCTATCCTCTTTCTACGTCACAGTGAGCGACTGCAGAAATCAACATCAGTGACGGACTCGGCCGTTCATGAGTGTAGAGAGTCGGCATAGCAGTCCCAGTAACACTGCCATGTAACAGACCGTCACTGCTGACTGTGGCACTCGGTGATTACATTCATCACTTTTATTCACATTCCCTTGAACCATTGAATCATGAAGGGCGCGCAAGTATAAATTCATCATTCTCCTGCCGGCAACTTCGTTTCTCAAATCCCAACATAACCCAGTAGCCTTACTATCCAATTCTTTTCTATACCCAAAATGAGTCCCGAGGTACGATGGATTCATGTGTTCTTACACAAGAAGGACAAAGCTTCCAACGCCGAAGCACAGCTGTTGAAACTCAGAGAGGTCAGCGATTGGTGCTGGGACTATGAACTTCACGAAGGCGGATCTGTCCTTCAAATGAAAGCCCGAATTCTCGGTGCTATCGACGACTCACTTGTTGACGCTGTGAATCTGCTGAGGAGGCTTGGAGCTTCAGGGGACTGGACATTGTCTCACCACGTCGTGAGGTCGAATGCTATGCATTATTCTGAGGTGGACAATAAGAGGACACTTGCTTGCTGAGTTAGGCTATTGCTTGAAAGCGATTATCCTTACTAAGAAAGAAAATTTATACTTTAAATAAAAAGATTAAACTCTCTCGGTCTCTTTTATTATATTTAGGATCGAGGTCCGGAGTTTTCTTCCCTCACCCTGGCAAAGCATTTTGCTAGGCAGTGCGGGGTACTAACAGCTGAGCCAGCAAACGGTCGTCGATGGCAATTTGAGAAACAGAGGATGTCACGAGCCAACAGACGAAAAAGACAGGGTAGATCTTTCTCTATGCGTCATTACCCTTAGCGCAGCGCAAAATGCGGCTGTGTAACGCCATCTGGCAATAAGTGTAACAAGGCAATGACACACAGAAGTGCGGTTCAGCTGAAAGGCAGCCTGTCTCAGGTCATCCAATCACAGCGCATTATCAAACGACTCAGCCCTTCCGTGGGCTTCATTCAAGGCGTTTTCAATCTTGGTCAGACACCAAACCTCCCACTACTAATATCACGCGTCGGCTCCGAATCTGAATCATGAATACTCGCGAGAACGTGTTTCACTGACGTAAGCGACGTTGGAAATGGCAGTCATGTTTCTACACAAAGGTCAGCTCTTCAGAGGCGTCCGAGGCGTATCGCATGCTCCGCCTCGATTGATGCGCCGGCTACATCGTCATCCGTCTCATCAATGGCTTTCGACGCAGACTTCCAGTCAAAAGCGTACTAAGAGCCCGCGATCAAAGACGACATTTAGAAAGATAGTATGGATATCTGTTGGTGCCCTTGCCTGGGGCCAAGTCCTTATCTCATATGTATACGAGCCTCTCAGAGACAATAGCGTCTTTACAGACATTGCCCAATCGACCATCTTCCAAGCATTACCAGCAAAGCTAGCGCGGCCAGCCGAAAGAGTGGAAAATGAACTGTATCAAGCGATCACTGGCGATAAAGAAATCCGGCTGCTTATCTTGAAGCCGGGTGCACGCGAGGATCCATTGGAATGCGAGTTGTTCAACGCTGAACTATCCTGGAGGACCAGATTCGAGGCTCTGTCATACGCCTGGGGAGACGATACCACCAAACACGAGCTCAAATGTTCTGGATACGTTATCTGTGTTATGGCTAACCTTCATGACGCCCTGCTGGACTTGCGGCTTCCAACACAAAGGCGTGTTCTATGGATTGATGCCCTCTGTATCAACCAGGCCGATAACGACGAAAAGTCTAAACAGATCAGACTTATGCATGAGATCTACTCCCAGGCCTATGAAGTCCTCATCTATCTCGGAAAATCTGATGCTTCGGTGCATGGCGCGATTGAATCAATGCGTTGGCTCGACTGGAAGCTTATGCCTCTCTACGCGCGCCAATTTCTACTCAGTTGAAACATTGGCATGGCAAGCTTTTTTGTTGAGAGGTGGATGAACATGAAGCCTATCGACCGTGAAGACTTTAGTTGGGACCCGATCATCAATTTACTGCGCCGTCCATGGTTTCAACGAACGTGGGTCATCCAAGAGGCTGTCATACCGAAGCATGCAAAGATCATTTGTGGCGATCAGTCCATCGCATGGGCCAAGGTTCTCCGAATTGTGGACGCAATCAGGTACTATCAATCCTCAGTGAAGAGAGTACCTGGGTACCATTTGACCTACGAGACAATCTCCAGTGTAGACTTGATGCGATCGGCTCGAGACAATCGACATCCCAGGATTTATATACTCGGTCAGTGGTGGTACCGCCCTCTCATAACTGGGCGTCCAATGGAGGGGCAGGAAGATTCTAAGCTGCTTGACCTCATCTTGATGAGTCGCAGATACAAGTGCACACATCCTCATGATAAGATCTTCGGCATGCTCGGCGTTACGGCGGAGGACACAAGTAGTAAGCTCTTGGAACCGGATTATGAAATCTCACAGTTCGATGCTTACCGAAATTATGTACTCTGGGAAATACGCCATAATAAAAGCTTGCGTGTCCTTGGGACGAGCTCACAAAAGAGTAGTCGACAGTGCACGTCTCCATCGTGGGTTCCAGACTTCAACAGACTTGATTCTATCACAGGACTAACCGGATCCTCTTTCACTGGCTCCTACGTTGATGCCAGTGCAGGATTGCCAATGGAGGTGCGAGAATCAAATGATAGTACAACTCTGCATATCAAGGGGAGCATAGTGGACACGATCCACACTGTTGGCAAGAAGTCGTTCACGGACAGACACACCAGACTCAGTAAACGCCAAAGACGTGACGAAGAACTCTCGGTCTATGACCAGCTCCAAGTGAATAGAGGAATCATTGAAGAAGCAAGGGACATTTGGCTAGAAGCTACGAAAGGGCTAGCGCGAGGGCTTGGACCTGGCCCAGGAGATCGTATCTTCGAATCCAAGGTAATCGATGGTAGACCATTACCTGACAGGTCCATCTCTCCAGGGTGGGAGCCATTTTTACGAGTTCTCTTCGGCGACGTTTCTGTTGGGAGCAAATACTCCATGTTCATCAAGGAGATCTCTACCTCTTTTCTTCGCCTGACCCTTGCGGAAGACCAGTTACCGAAGCAATATATCAAGGGTGAAGAAGCTTTTGCAATCAAAGCGCTTGGGTTTTTTGCAGCAATAGCGCGGTCGCGGCGTTTTGCACGAACAGACATAGGATTGGTTGGCTACGTGCCCATGAGGGCCAGACAGGGAGACCTGGTAGTGGTTCTGTATGGATCTAAAGTACCGTTCGTGGTCAGGGAGAAGGGACATGGCAGGTATGCTTTAGTAGGAGAGTGCTATATAGATGGGATCATGCGTGGTGAGGGAATTAGGTTTGCAAAATACGAGAACAGAGATATAGAATTGACATTAGTGTAGAGTAGTAACGCCGCTATCGATTCATCAGCTGAGCAGGCCTTTGTCTCACTTCACCTTATCCTACTTCAGGAACCTGGAACAATAGCTAGAACTATCCAGAACATACCAAGCCATTGAACGTTGTCGTACAAGATTGATTCCACCGCTGCGCTATACGCGGCAGTTTCGTATTAATAACATGATAATTCACCCTCGAGTCTGGACTTTGAGCGACGACGATGTCTTGCAAGGCCCTCCACGTTTTATCGGCCGCTAAGATAGCGCCCATAATTTCCACCATTTAGTAAACACCGGTGACACCCGATTGCCCTTGATCGGTTATCACGAAGGATCTGACATCAAGATCTCGATTGTCCCAACAAGAAACATAACGTCGATCTCTAATCCTTGTGCACCAACAGTCGAGGAAAAACAAGTTCACAAGCAATATTCGGATCAGTGGAAGTGGATAATTGGTCTGCATGCAGATCTTCATCACGCTACTAAAGCTCCAGGTCAAAGCTGACGGAAACCCCTGACGCTTATGCAGGCCCCTGCTCACTGGCTTGAATTAACTTTTCTGAGCTCAGACTCCACAAGCACAAATGCGCGAGATTCGAGACGGCCTAGACGGCTTGTAATTAACATCTTACGATATTGTGACTCGACCTGCAGGAGACCAGGGATCAAAGCGGGATATCGACGCCACGTAGGCTGCGATGGACGAGACCGCAGACTAGATTGGCCACTAATCTACGCTGGAA